>CM056948.1:30394961-30562461 GCA_029856935.1 Cyclocarya paliurus
GGAACCAAAAACACTACCTCATTGGTCTCTATTATGTTGAAATTGGAATCATTAGATTAATTGATAAAACCAATTATCATAAAAGCCATTAATTGGTGTCTGTGTCTCGTCCTCTTACTAAAAAAGAAAAGACAATAAAACTAATTATATCGAAAAACATTAAAGTTTACTAGTTTCATCATTTCTTACTTGGTAGAACATGGTTTGAGAAATTTCACTTATATTTATATATTAAAGAGTTTTTCTATGAAATTTGACAGATTTGCCTGCATTTTCCCATCCTATTTTGTAAGATTTTTTTTGAAAATATATTGTCTTCTCGTTGATCTTGAAAGGTTAAAAAAAGCAGATCTCAAGCACACGAAATCAGCATGAAAGTTATGACCTATTGAAGTAGGATTTTCAAAGTACATATTACATAAAACGCGTTTGACTTTAATAAACAACTCAGAAACGATTTATATCGTACTGTTTCCTAAAGCTATATTAAATTAATCTTTTTATCAAGTCGACGACCTTGACCTCCACCTAAAAAAAAAAATTAAGACCATTTTGATATTCATAGGTAACATCATGATGGCATGAGGCAAAAGATGTGTGAGCAATAAGTTAAAGAGGGAAGGCAAATAGAAAGCCCCAAAAGCTATAAAGCTAGCATCCAATAATGGATTTTGGAAGATGAACTTACCTTGGTAAAGGATTGGCTTCCCTTTTATCCAATGTTCTTGATATAGCACCTCATAACTCCCTCCAAGTTGTTTTTTGAAAAATTATGTTGCATATCATCGTTTGACCTTGGATAGTGAAAATATTTGAAAATATTTATGAATAATAATAAAAAGTAAGTGAAAAGTAATAATAGAATATTAAATAGTAATAAAAAGTATGTGAAAAGTAATAAATAGTAGTAAAAATAGATAAAAAATAATAATAAAATAGAGAATAATAGTGAGAGTGTTTGAGAGTACCTCAGAGTACTTCAACATCCAAACAAGGGCTCAAATAAAGTCGAATACCTCTGCTCAATCTCTTACTTGTTGCTTTACTAATATAATAGAAAGGTCTTTTTTTCCCTCATTTGATAAAATTAAGTTTTTAGCCTTATCTCGCTAGTGATGATGAGAAAAACTTGGCATTCAAAAATCCCTCTCAGAAAAATAGATTCAGAATAGAAGTTAAAACTAAAAAGGCGGCTGAATAAGCAAATGGAGCGTCGGATGAATATTTAAAAGGGCAAATGACTTTATGAAATTTGGAAAGACAAAATTAATTATTTACTTTGTCTCACTAAAATTACTCACTTGCTAAAAAATGAAATCACAATTTTCAATCATGAATTCCTACCCTTTATCGTCTTAAATCATAAATAGGTTTCAAGCTGTATAACCTCCATTCAAATATAATTGTTAGTATTATTTCGAGTACCTGAGTTTTCAGTCATGACTCATCTTAACAAAATAGTAATTACACAAAAGTTTTTACTCAGCGACAGCGGGTAAGATAGTATCCATCCACTTGTTATTGACCCGACCCGTATGAGTTGGCAACTCAAACTTCTCCCATTCTTTTTTTTTTTAACTAAACCGCTCCAATTCGAATTTAATACGCTTTTAAGCAGGCCACAACCAAAATCCAAATTCTACCTTCGTTTCAAAATTTCCCAATCAGAATCACAAACCCAAATCTCTCGGCCCTGAAAGTTTGAATCTTTCGGACTCTGATTCATACTTCCGAGGTATAAACGCTTCCGAAATTTTAGGCGGTTGTGTCGATTTATTTCGCTTTGTTAATTTATGTTGGAATTGAATGGATAGTTTGATCATTGATGAATACGGTTCGTTTTTCTTTCACTCATATTGAAGGGTTGCATTTTAGCATCAAATGAATCATACCATGTTTTATTTTATTTTTTTCTATTTTTTCTCTCTTCTTTCTGATATGGTTTTCAGAGAGATGTAAACCTATTAGCGTGAATATATTTATTCAGTTTCTTTGGGATTCAGTGAATATTATTCCTTTCTTTTCGGGAGCCATCATACATATTAGTGGGAACCTAAACTCAAATTTGAGGAGTATTTAAAGTGAAATTCATACAATTTCCCCTTTATTTAGATGAAATTGGGAAAATATTTCCGCACTTTTTTTAGTTGGGAGGGGGGTGGGGGTGGGATTTTATCTCATGTCATTGCGTGGAAGGGAATTTTTTGTAAATTTTCTTTTCTTCCGCTTAATTATTTAGTTATTTTTTAAAAAATGAATGTTCATTATCAATTCTGTCCTGATTTTGCGGAAAGGTGAATGGACTGTGACTCTTGTGCACTTAGGATGACAAATACAACCAATTTATCACATTTCTTTTTGCTCGTTTAGCTTTTTTTTGTGTTTTCTTTTTTCTTTTTCTTTTTTGTGTTTTTTTTTTTCTGGGCTTTCATTGAAAGGTTACACAATTACGCTGCATATTATCTTTGTGTTGCATCATCTAAGTTCATCATTTGTTTATTATAGACGATGCCATGTATTGCTCTTCCTATTTTTAGGTATGGACTTAATCTTTTAAGAAATGATACAGGTATTTATTTGTTTTGCACATCTGTGTATTTTTTTCTTGCACATATGTCGCATCAGACAAAGACTGACACTGAAAACTTTTCTGACATCGAGGAACTCTTTCAGATTGAGACTAGATGTAGAGAGGTATGTTTTGTGCCTATTGTATCTACTTTTAAATATAATTCTAAAGATGTTAGAGGAGTTGCAATTTGTGGCTTTAAGATTGTATGAGAGTATTGTAAGCAGATAGTTTTTAAGTTGAGCTCGTCATTAATTTATATTTGCTTTTATATCAAAATCACCATCCACGATTTTTTTATTTATTTTATCAGTAAGAACTTTATTGATGAGAGAAATATGCATATTCTAAGTACATGGGAAATATACAAGAGTAACAGCTATGCATGATTGTCTAGAAATACAAGAAAGTCATGAATATTTAGGCTGTTAAAATATATCACAATCGTCCAAATGAAATAAAATATTAAAGAAAAACATTCTAAGCTCATCCATTGACAGCTTGCTCCCTCTAAAACTTCTTTCATTCCTCTCTCTCTAAAGGCACCACCATAGACAAATCTGAACCATCTTTCAAATTACTACGATTTGTGAGTTACCATGTAGGCCTCTCCAATTTGCTAGAAACTTAACCACACTTCTCGGCATTGCCCAAGTTAACCCCACTCTAGCAAAGAACAATTTGCAAGGAACATTTTGGGGTTGTAAACATTATTGCATGAGCCATTCATTTCCATTTTCCTACAATCATTTTTGAGTTTAGTATTAATGATTGAGAGCTGAAAAAAGAAAGAGAAGAAAAAGAAGTGGCCACTTGTCCTTTTTCAGAAGACTTTGGTTCAGTAATATTTATGAGCTATTGGCTATTTGTTAGTAATTGAATTTTTTAATATGTATAAATTTCAATTTTCATTCTAATTGATTTTTGTTCATCCTCTTATTGATCTATCTATATACTTCTTTATTTGCATGCAGTTAAAGAAAGAAAAGAACATGCTGAAAGATTCACAATCTGAAAGCTTTGAACTGATTCGGGTAATGTTTGGATGCTATATGGTTTTCTTTCAATTCCATTAGGTTATGAACACAAAAAAAAAAAATTATTATAAGCTGAAGTCATTGAGTTTTCTCCTTTGGATGAATCATGGAAATACTTATACTTATTTTCCCATTTCCATGGCCTCTTGATGTGTTTAGTTTTCTATTGATTTTCAGTTCATTGTTTTTCACATTGTCCTGTAATAGAGGAACTAGTCAAGATTTAAAAAGTAGCATTGCAAATTTACTCTTGGAATGCAGTTGTACCCTGTTTTTAACTGCATGAATTGGATATGGGATTGCAAAGGTAATAATTATTTTTTATAACACTGCATAGGTGGTTATGGTTGAACCTCTCATAGCCTCTTGCATACCAATCTTCTAATTGCATTTTTCGGGTTACGGCATGTAAAAGTAGATTGAAGAATCCACCCAGTAAATATTATAAACCATATTGTTGTACTTGATGCCATGTATTTGCAAGTCAGCTGCTGGACAAAGAGTGTCCAAGTCGGATATACCTATACTCCAAATTGTGCACAAATTGTCTTCTGATACTTTTCAAAATAACATGATGAAAACCCCTCATTTGAAGCAGAAGGTCAATAAGAGGGCAAAAAAGGTAAAACAAATAAAAGGAAGTAAAAAAAGAAACAAAAGATGGTTTTAACCATTTGTTCCATTCCTCTTCTTCGGTCCATAAAGAAGTTTATGTTTAATAAGAAGAATATATTCTGGCAGAATATCAATGAAGACTTTTATTTTTTTATAGGTTTTTTTTTTTTTAATGGGTTCATGCCAAGAAATTTCATCCACTGCCCCAAAACACACCAAGCATTTAATCTCATCATAGCAAATGAAGACTTTTGTTTCATGCAGAGACTAGAACAACATGTGAAATCATTGTCAGAGGCTCGTTCAGAAGACAAGAAACACATTCAAAAGTTGGAAAAAGAGCTATTGAATTGCTCTCAAGAAATAGGTAGTTATTCTTGTATCTATACATAAATGTTTTCTTAGGTTGTCTATTATTTTAACTGATTGTACAATTTTGATTTTATTATTTAACGAATGTGTTTCATGCCATTCTGATCAAAAGAATATTAAGATGCGCTAACTTTTTCATGTGTAAAAGAGTTTTTTCGTTTTGGAATACGTTCACTTGCTCTATGGTTCTATGGTTGTGGAAACTCAAATTTTATATCGTTGTTTGGGCAACGTATCCATTTTGTCTCTGTGTTTTGTAGTTCTTTGTCCTTACATTAAGGACCTGGTTGGGAACACAACCGTTCTCAAATATTCTCATACTACTTCATTACTATTCACAAACAGTTCACCACTATTCACAAACTATTTAATACTTTTCACAAAATATTTCACCACTATTCACAGATGATTTGAGATACTCTTAACATCCAAACAAAGCTTAACCCTAAGGAAACTTTGAAATGGCCATGGTGATTTAGGATAACCCTATGCAAGGATAAATATTTGGGTGTTATGTTCAAACTTGAGTTTTATTCCCTGATCAGTTATCCTGAAAAATCATATCTAGAGGTGGGGCTTAATGCCCTCTCTTCTCTATATAATTCATGTAGAATTTGTGCATAGTTTAGGGGAAAGCAGTTCATGTATTTGTTGGTTCCACCAACAAGATCAGTTGTGTTCAACATTGGATATCATAGAGTTGACTTAAGACATATCCTTTCTGGTATTTGTCAATGAAAATGTAACAGCATATGCACATTGATGGAAGGTGCTCTTTAACTCAATCACAGCTTCATCACAGATTACCTGCAGGATCAACTAAATGTGAGGAACATGGAGGTGAACTGCCTGATAGAGCATGTACACAGCCTTGAGCTGAAAGTAGCAGACATTGAAGATTTACATGACAAAGTTGACAGGTCAAGGGAGGAGCTAAAGAGGTCTGATTCAGAGCGCTTGCTCTTGCTGCAGGAACTAGATAGAAAAGAAGCACAGTTACAAAATTCAGCTTTGTGCATAGAGAAATTAGAGGAATCCATTGCAGCCATGGCATTAGAGTCTCAATGTGAAATAGAAAGCATGAAACTTGATATCATGGCCTTGGAACAGAGTTGCTTTGAGGCTAATAAAATCCAGGAGGAAACTACTGAAGAAAGAGCTAGGATGAATGGGATGATTCAAGAGCTTGAGGCTCAGTTTCAGGATGCACAGAAAATTATTGAATCTCTGGATGTGGAAAATAAGGAACTGGAAGAGAAACTTGATATGTCTGAAAAGAATGCTAGACTATTTTGTCAAGGGATTCAAGAATGGCTGCAAAACAAGGACAGATCCCATCAGAAGTCTCAAACCTGCTTGAGCAAGCCAGAGGATAAGCTTAGTATATTAAAAGAATTCGGGTACTATTACATTTTATAATTATGCATTAATTTGTGTAGAATTTTGTCCAGAAACATTGTAATGTGTTAGAGGGAAGAAGCTCTTTTTTCCAGTCCACTTTTTAGACCTGCCACATGGACTTTTGCTAACCATCTATCAATAGTCTCTAGCCATAAATTCTTGTTCACTGTTATCTATCTGATTCCTTCTCTTCACTTATCAAGACATCATATTTTGTAGCGTTAGAATAATAATTAGTTATATTTTGATTGGTTAGTGGCTACCACCACTTGGGATCTGTCTTGGATCATGAGGTCTTTCTGGTGGAGTCCTTTTATTGGTGGTTTACTACAAATCTGGGTGGTTGTTTCTTGGTAACTGGTTGAATATCATGTACCTTAAATTATAACGTGTTTCATGAAACTGTGTCACTGTTTGTATTTTAGGGGAAAAATTTATCATGTGCCTGAAATTATAGTGTTTCATGAAAACTGTTTCACTGTTTATATTTTAGGGGAAATTTGAAATGACAATGAAAAATGATATTATGATTTTTTGGGTGAGTGGGTGATGGATGTTTGAAATTATATGTTTTTAACTTGCAAAAGGCCCAATCTTAGCGGGATGATCTTAGAAGATGAAAGAAATTTCTTCTTCAATAGATTATAAATCATCAAATTTGATTCATATGGCTACCTTGCACTACTATTTAGGCCTTAAACATGGTCCTCTTTTGAAGTTTTTTGGATACGATAAGTGTCTTATAAGGTTGCTAAAAAAAGTTCTTTTAAGAAATTGATGCAGTAAGTTTTGTTTTCAAAGTCCTAACAGCTTATTAAATTATTGCATAAATTTATATCTGTCACTTCGTTTTCTGTCAAAATTCATGTTTTGACACCCTTACTAATAATTGGATAATACTTGAAGCACTTGTGGAGAAGTCTTGGGTCCACTCCTTTCACAGTTGGCAAAGGAGTGCAGAGTTGATGCCGATTCAAGAACGAAGATGGAGAATATGTCAAGACAGATCCAAGAATATGAACGTCTTGTGAAGCAACTTAAGGTATGACCATATGTGGAAGCATTGCCTTCGACATAATCTAAATGACTACTTGCAGTATGTTTCAAGTGGGATCAGTGCGCTAGGTTTTTGTCCTTTCTGGACTTCAAGTTTACATGACTTGATTGTATCCGGTAATGGTTTCTAGGAAGAATTGAGAGAGGAAAAGTTGAAAGCAAAAGAAGAAGCCGAGGACCTAGCACAAGAAATGGCCGAGCTAAGGTACCAAATTACAGGTTTGCTTGAAGAAGAGTGCAAGCGTCGTGCTTACATTGAACAGGCATCTTTACAGAGAATTTCTGAGTTAGAGGCACAGGTATTGACGTTTATATTTGCAATCTTCCTTGTCAGCGTCATAGGGAATAGTCTTATGGTTTAAAGATACAATCTTGTTTTGTGATCAAGGTCCAAAAAGAAAAAAGGAATTCGTTTGCTGCTGTCAGGCATCTCCATGAAGCATAGAGATTGTGTTATCAAAAGGATTGAGGATCTGTGTGTTGAAGAAGTTATTCAGGTGTGTTTTTTAACTTAGAGTTCCCATCTAAATTTTCCATTCTTCTCAATGTCAAAGTAGCTTAACCGACATTGTATTTGCGCAGGTCCCTTGCCCATGGATCTATCCTTTGCATTTATGTTAGGTGCTCTAATTCATATCCTAGCACTCTCTGACTTCAATAAGAACATGAATATTGTTCTTGCTTTTCTTAGATGCATGCTTAATCTTTCTGTGCCGGGCTGATACTTCTGACAGACACTGTGAAGCTGTCAAGGGTACCAAACTCAAGAGTCTTTTTATAGATTGCTCTGTGCAAGAACCTTTAGAAAGTAAAACTTGTCAATTTTACTACGGATGACAATGCCTGGTATAAAGCTGCCCCATCTACTAGGGAATCGAAGAATAGTTTATGCGACCTGTTGTGCTGTAAGTGCAATTTGTATCCATGCGTCGTTACCGGAGCATCAATGTTTGGGTAGTTCTGAAGTCCAATAGTCTCCTACATGCACGGGGTGCAAAGTTTACTGAACATTACAGTATCCACAGCATGCCAATGGAGCAAGCTGCAGACACTGCACAGGCCCTTTTTTTTTTTTCACTTTTCTGGCATATGATTCAGGAAGAGATATAGATATTTATGTTCCTGAGCACGTTGGCTTAATGGCCAAAAGTGTCAAAAAGCCCTGTAGTCTCTGTTTCTATATCAGACTGTTAGTGCTTAGGCAGTCGAGAATATTAGTTATGTATCAATTTTTTAGTATAATGATTCATGCAAAGGATCCATTTCGATCCCTTGTTTGCATGTTGTGTGTGAGATGTAATCCCCCAGATATATCTTAAGTGCGCATCAAGTTCATGGGCTCCAGAATAGTAGGTGTTTGGTTTCTAATACCTATTTCTTAACTATGTATCAATGGCATAGTTCATGAATTCTCATAGTTCAAAATGTCATTTTTTAACCCTTTTCTACGTTTGTTTTTTAAATAATAGAAGTGAGTTGAACAAAATCTCCAAAGTTTATAAGCTATTATGGCTTCTTCTTTTTCTTAAAAAAGTAAAAATAAAAATAGATTGTATTGCATTAATATCAATATAGTAGAATGAAAATAGGATAGAATATTATGCTCTATAACTCATTGCAATTACTTTCTTTTCCTTTTCTTTCTTTTAAGAAAGTCAAATTTGTAATAAAAATATATATTTAGGGTACGGACACTTACTACAAAAGGCAAATTGTGACTCATAGATTATAACGTTGGTCACTAAAGTGACATGAAAATCCATGTCTCTCTATGTCAAATCAGAATGAAAAACAATAAAATAATTAAAAAAGAATTTGGGAGATTTTAAATATTTTTTTAAAAAAAGATTAATTAGGAAATTGACTGATGATGACTATTAGGTGAGTGTTGGCCACACCAAGGATGGATCTAGTCATCTTTGCTCACCCCCAAATTAGGGGGTTGTTAATAAGTTGTGTTTAATAACTCATAAACAATATTTATACAAAAATGATCAAAAGTCTAATTTAGTTTGCTTGCCTTTAATTATGGAAACCCAACTTGGCATAGTTTTATATTCTTGTCAAAGGATAATTGGTTGAACTGGTTTTCCTTGCTTGGAAGATATTCCTTCCTTCTATTCTTCCCAAATACTTCGAATAAAACAATAAGTTGTGAATAAATTTTAAAAATAAAATTATTGAGAAGAGGAGGTGGGTATGATCGACGTTTTAACTTTGATTTCTAAATTTATACATATCAACCATAATGAATTGGTCTTTTAAGAAAAAGGGCCGGGCTACTCTACCGCTAGCGCTTCTGCTACTGGTTTTTATTTATTTATTTATATTTCTTTACATGTATTTTTTTAACACATTTAAATATTTTAAAAAAAATAAAAAAAAATCATAATATTATTAAAAAATACTTACTTAATCATTAAGTAAAAAATAATAAAAAAAAAATAAAAAATTCACAGCTGTAAAAACTAGCTGTAGAAACAAATAATAAGAGTAGTATTTTCTTAAGAAAATAATAATAATAATAAATAAACAAAGACGTCTACAATCAATTTTCATACTGGCACGAAAGTGCCAGTTTCCTACCCCCAAGACTTTTTTTTTAATGCGATTTACGTGTTTCTGCCCATCCTTTGCCAAGTACTCTTCCTTTGAAGCCGTCCTCTCTCTCATATAAAAATTCTCTAAGTTGTTAATTTATTTCATAAAAATTTAATAAATCAAAATCTTCAATTGAGATTATTTGTATGATATTAATATATAGAATAGATGTTGCTTTGATTTGTGTAACTCTCAATTCTTGCAGCATTGTCTCCTTCATTTGGTGGAACCTCTGAGGTACCCAGATTGAGATTGTGTTGCCCACTAATTGTAATGATTCAATTGTTGTTAAAATGATGGATTTCATTTCTGGGTTTTGATGGGTTTTTCTCTAATTTCCATTTTTATCTTGGCGTTTCTTGTTTTCTTTAGCATTCGCTCAATACTAACAGAGTATATGAGTATGTTTATTATTTATGTGCATTTTTATTATTTGTTAGCACAAAGGATAGTTCAGTTTTTGGATGGATTTCTTTCCCCGAGATTTAGATAGTGTGTTGATATAAGATAAGACGAGATGAATATTGAGAAGTCCTACATGATTAAGGGAGATCTCTTACTTCAGGCATATTATGATTCAGATTGGGTTAGGAACCCAGATGATCGACGATCCACCACAGGTTACAGCATTTTCCTGGGCAATAATCTTGTGTCTTGGTTCGCCAAAAAACAGCACATTGTCACTCGATCTAGCACCGAGTCAGAGTATCAAGCCATGGCCTTTACCACATCTGAGCTATCCTAAATTCGGATGTTACTTAAAGAAATTCCAAGTCCCTTTTCTTAGACCACTTACTCTTTGGTGTGATAATGTTGGAGCAGTTTAAATTGCATCCAAACCTATGCTCCATGCTCGAACCAAGCATATTAAGGTTGCCTTTCACTTCACTCACTTCATCCGCGAGAAACATTTACTGCGTTTCATCTCCACTATTGACCAAGTTGCTGATCTCTTCACTTAAGGTCACTTTGCTGATCGTTTCTGTTTTCTCAAGAGCAAACTGCAGGTCGTAGTCCCTCCCTCTTAAGGATTGGCTGTCCTACTTACCATGCTTTCCATGCCATGTGCTTCCTCCAATTCTGGAACTGGGGCTGCCCTCGTTTCAGGGGATCCTCCCCCCCAAACCCCCTGTTTCATGGGGCACATCCCCGAATCCCCTGTATAAGGGAGTACGAACAAGTGTGAGAGCGTTGCTGCCTTCCCCGCCGGAAGTCACTCACTTCAAGATTGTTGATTCACATATTTACGTTGGGGGGGAGGGGTTTGGGGGTTTAAGGGTATAGATCAACAACAATCTGAGCTAAATGATAACAGTTATCTCGAACAAGATAAAGGTATGCACATAACCTAGAAGATCAACACTATCAGATATTCAAATACTGAAGCTTATCGTCTACGATACTTATCCCTTCTGATAATCATCTAAAACAACATAATACTGATAGAATCAAGTGTGTAATCCTAAATATATGATCATGTATAGCATACTTCCTTGTACAACTCAAACACTGATGTAACACTATAAATATATTTAGTCACACTCAGTTTTGTCGAGTTACGAAACCAAAAAAGTTTTGCAATATTTACAATCCCCCAGATATATGTTACGTGCACATAGAGTTCATGGGCTCCAGAGTTGTAGGTGTTTGGTTTTTAATACCTATTTCTTAGATTTTATCAGTGGCATAGTTCATGAATAATCACAGTTCAAAATGTCATTTTTTTTTTTTTAAGTTTTTCTACTTTTTCTTTTTAAATAATAGAAACAAGTTAAACAAAATCTCCAAAGTCTATCAACTGTTAAGCCTTTTTAAAAAAAAAAAAAAAGTAAAAATAAAAATAGATAGCATTGCATTGATATCAATTTAGTAGAATGAAAATAGGATAGAAGATATATCATGCTCCATGATTCATTGCAATTACTTTCTGTTTTTTCTTTTCTTTCTTTAAACAAATCAAGTTTTTAATCAAAAATATAGTTAGGGTAGAGACAATCCATGTCTTTCTGTGTCACATCAGCATGAAAAATAATAAATTAATTAAAAATGAATTTAGGAGATTTTATATAGTTTTTTTAAAAATATTAATTAGGTAATTGACTGATGACTATTAGGTGCATGAGTGTTGGTCTTAATGCTCACCCTAAAGGGGTTTTTAATAAGACGTGTTAAAAAAAAATTAAACCCCTATTCGATCCCCTCATTATCTATATTTCTAACGTCACAATATTACTGATTAATGTTAAGGTTTTTTCTAATTAATTAGATTTATCATATTGCATTTTTAGTATGATAAGAAGTTAGTGGTATAGTTTCTTGCATTTTTTTAATATATTATTAGTATTATTTATTTTTAATACCATCATGGATTTTTTTTTTTTTTTATGGAAACAGGCTTATTTAATTAATAAACCGAAGTTACAACTATAACTTATCAATACATGAAAAAATTCAGATTATAAGTCAAATTACGCATTAACTCTGGGGTTTCCCACACAAATTCTTTTGTGGTGGATATTGTCTTAACTTCTCAACCAATTCTCTCCTAACAAAGAAAGCGCTCTGTAAAAATATAACTTCAAGGCCCCCTCTGTCCTCCAGGAAGGAAGAGTACGGAACATTAATATGGACACTAAATTCAATAGCCTATTTCTATTTTATTAATAACTAAAATAAAATAAAAATTACAAATAAAACACATTAACAACTAACAACTACAGAACCACAAGTAGCGGTGTGACCCCGGACGTCACGCCCACCGCAAGCATCGGTATCTCGAGTCTTGACGGTGCGAGCACCCAGCTCATGCATAGACAAAAACAGCCTCCATTACGCAGGCAGCACCTACACGCGAGCACTGACCATACAATTACCAGCCGTAACATCGCCCACTACTCTCGAATAGCTCTTGCCCCAAATTACGTCCCGATCCAAAAGCTCAACACCTCACTCGAGTCAACAAAAGAACTAAAAAAAAAAGAAAAACAAATAGCAACAAAAACATTGAAATGAAACAACAAAGAAACAGAAAAACAAACACAGATGAACAGTGCACAATGCGTCAACAGTGGCGAGTGCAGGGCACTGTTCTTTTGGGGAGGAAAGACGACGGTCAATCTTGGAAGCCCCGGAGTCAAGAGTCCAAAGAAGTCGAGTGTGGCGTCGTTAGAGGGCTCTTTGGTGACGCGTGAAGGCCATGCGCCGACGAGATCCAAAACTTCGTCTCTCACATGCAGGCTACGCTCCACTCCGATGGGGCTACATTTGGTGGTCTTGAAAATCGGCAGCTAGGCATCCTCCCGGTGGGATGTGTGTAGAAAAGCGACAGCTGGAAAGACCCGAACGACGATCCTCCCTTATTTGGCTTGAAAAAAATGAAAACAAAACTAAAAAAACACTACACAGAAAATAAAAAGGACAAAGGAGAAGGGAGGGGGGAGGAGCTAAAGCTCCCACCCCCTTTCATTTGATCTGAAGTTTGAGAGAGTTTAGAGAGAAGGGAAATGATTTTTCTAGAGAGAGAACAGGGTTTTTGTTTTAATACCATCATGGAATTTGAGTAACATGAAATGTCACATTAATTTAGGAATAATGTTAGGGATAGAAATATTTTGCAACAAAACGTAAATTGACATGATAATGTAATGCGAAACTACCACACGGCAATACTCTCGTAAAAAGGCCTAAAAGGGGTTGAAAGGAGATCTCAAACAAATATACAACTATTATAATAGCAAATTTTTTAAGAGAAAATTTTCATACCGGTGACTCCAATAAATCCCCAATATTGGAGACCAATATGAAAAAGACACGTAGCGAGCGCATATCTACTCCCCCTCCCCCTCTCTCTCTGCTCTCTCACTAGATCCGACTCCTATCTTTCATGACCTCGCCCTCTATGCCCTCGATCTCTCTCTGCCCTCTCTGCTCTCGATCTCTCTCTGCTCTCCATCTCTTCTGCCTTTTCTACTCTCAATCTCTCTCTGCTGATCTTGAGAGCAATATGGATACTTTATCGCTTGAGATTAATTTTGGAGTTTGGGTCCCTCAACAACCTGCTCTTCATTGTCCTCAGAAAATAGCAGGGCAGAATGTGTTCAAAGAGAGGAAGGAAGCTACAAACATAAAATTCAACAGAAGGTGCACGGAGGATGGTTTCACCATTCAAGAAATTAACCTTCCTGCAATTGGCTCCAAGAGATCTAGACCTTTTTGGTAGAACAAAGAAACCTGCAGATATAATTAGGTGCATGGAGAATGGTTTCAGTACCGTTAATCCACATATTTTCCTGATTTGGCTTGAATGTTGTTTTCTTTACTTTTCGAGTTAAGTCTGTTGTTTCATCATTTTTTTGCACCTTTTGTATCATGTGCTATAACCCAACCCAGGTTTAGCTTTCATAGTTTTGTCTGTCTTTGATCTGCTTGTACTTGCAAATGCATGTACCTCATCATGTGTAAATATCAGTTTCAGTTTACGGAGCTTTTGCCTTTTAACATGTAATTATATGTAGAGGCTAGTACTACTGGAACGTAACACGACTCATTTTGGCTAAACCATGATTTGCTCTAAACTTGTGCGCAATGGCAAAAATCCTACAACAAAATACACACCACTAGAAATTAGGGATTGGAAAAAATTAGGACAAAAAAAAATTAGGGATTCCAAAATTTACTTGAGGAATTTGCCGATTGAAAGAAGGAGAGTCGAGAGAGAGGGGGAAGGAGAGAGAGAGAGAGGCGTTGAAGTAGAGAGAGAGAGTCGAAGTAGAGAGAGAGAACCCAAGTTTTTGAAATTGCAGAGAGAGAGTAGAAGTATAGTAGAAGTAGAGAGAGAGTTGAAGGAGAGAGAGAGAGAGACGGTCGAAGTAGAAAGAGAGAGGCCTTTCTGAATTGAGGAGAACGAAGGAGAAAGAGAGCAGCTTACCCATATGCGTCCCCATCGTAACATACCATGGAAGGCTTACGTGTTACAACCGTATTGGTTTCCGATAAACCCAACTTAGAGGTGACTCATGTCCGAAGCGTTCCTCATTTTTTAAATATTAGGGCTTGAGTCTCTTGACATAGCGAAGAAGTGATATAAGTTATAAAGCCATAGTGATTGATACGGAAAAACTAGACAGTCCAAGCCCTTGGAAAGTGTTTTGTGGTGCTAGGTCACTGATGTATCATTATCTCTATTTGATCCCAACAATGGATTGGATTAGAATGATTTTATATATCATCGAGCCCCTTTGAATCTATATGAATTTGGCATGTGGGGTAGTGGAGGCCGGTAAAAAGTAATAGTTCTCCAAGCACTCAAGAGTAAAGAGGGTTATTGAGTGAAAGAGACTTTTAACAAGTTTTTTGTTCGGGGAGTGCACTTTTAACAAGTTACCTACTTTGTAATATTAAGAAGTACGCTTACTAGTAGCCAATGAAGAAACTAAGGATAAGATTGAGGGGTGAGATGAAAATTTTGTGTTTTGTTTTAAAATTTAAAATATTATTTTTTAGTTTTGAAATTTGAAAAACTTAAATTGGAATTTGAAAAAGTTGTATTGGAATTTGAAAAAGTTGAATTATTTATTATATTTTATATGAAAATTTGAAAAAATTGTAATAATGAGATAAGATGATATGAAAATTTTGTATGAGATGTGTTTTTCAAACCTATCCTAACAAATTTACCAGAGGCTGAACTGTATAGAAGCCCCCCAATTTTTTTTTAAATTAATATACTATATAAATTTCCCCCCCCCCCCCAAAACACTCACATAGCCCCCAAATTGTTTTAAAAAAATTAATATAATATAGATGGCTTGCACTTCACCTGACACCCTAGACTCTAACTACTCAAACATCCTCACTCTAACTCTAGTGATTTGACATACTACTAACTGACACAATTTTGGATTTGAACACAACTTTCGGCGTGGGATTAATCTCATATTTTGATTTTATATTTTAACACACTTATACTGTTACTCAATCCATCACATATATGATACCTTGTATCTCTCTTTTTCTACCATACAACCTATCTCTTTAAGCTTTCTTTTCATTCTTTACAACACTAACGCTACAATCAAAGCACAGCTGCACAATCCAAAGTTTCTTGTTGGTTTTCTCCTAAAGCAGTCCCCACCAATAACACTAGATTTTACAGTTCCAGGTGTTAGAGCATGCAATGACTCAGTCGAATATCAGTTGAGAGAATCAAGGAAAAAGTTGAAGAAATCAGATCAGTTTAACAATTGTGCAGCAATTGAATATCAGTTGAGAAAATCAAGGGAAAAGTTGAAGAAATCATATCGGTTTGACAGTTGTGCAGCAAACAATCCACCTCCAGATTTTTCTCATTCTGTTTTGATTAAAACAATAGATTAATGTTAGCTGTAAATCATCTATTTATACTCCTTAATTTTCTATAGTTTGTTATATGTAATACTTTATATGTACGATTGAATGAAAAGAAAATGGCAATTAAGCCAACCAGTTCAAACAATTCCAGTCTTTCTTATTTTTCTCTGTATGTTTTTCTTACATGGTATCAACTGGTAACAAGGCACATGCCTGATCCTGAGACACGCTTCCACTTTCCAAACAATGGCCTCCAACTCAAATGACAATACCCAACTTCCCCAACCTACTGTTCAAGCCAATGCCCAACCTGTTTCCCAAATATTGGTTGGCAACAACTATTTGCCGTGGAGCATCCAATTCATAGTCTTTTTATGAAGTCATGATCTTGCTAATCTTGTGAATGGAGATGTCTCTCCTCCATCAACAACTCTTTCAGATGGAACCACTAACCCTAGCGTACACAGTATGGTTAAAGAAAAACACTTGTATTCTAAGTTGGCTATTAGCTTCTATTACAGAGAAGCTAGTCTCTACTGTTTATGGAATGACAACCTCGAGACAAGTGTGGGATGCTCTTCACACTAGGTCACTAACTGAGAAATCAAAAGTTGATTATTCATTGTTTACACTTTGCACTAACACATTAAAAATTTTTGTGTTAGTATACGTAGATGATATTATCGCCACTGGATCAAGCAAATCTACCATTATTTCTTTTATTAATAACTTGAAAAAATTCCATATTAGAGATCTTGGACAGTTAAGTTATTTTCTTGGAATTGAAGCACAACATAACAATGAAGGACTTCATCTTCAACAAGCAAAATACATCTCGGATTTTCTTGACAGCACCAAAATGCAAGGAGCAAAGCCACTCGCATGTCCATTAACTTCGGAAATGAAGTTATCATCATATGATGGCACACTTCTATCGAATCCTACTGAATACAGGCGTGTGGTGGGAAAATTATAATATTGCACCATTTCACGTCCGGATATTTCATATGCAGTAAATCAGTTATGCCAATTTTATGCATAATCCACAAGATTCTCATTGGATAGCAGTAAAAAGAGTGCTTCAATATTTAAAAGGCACAGTGGACTATGGAATTTTTTATGCACTTTCTACGGTTGACATTCATGTTTTTTGTGACTCTGATTGGGCTGGTAACCCAGAGGACTAAAAAAGCACAAGTGGATTTAGTATTTTTCTCGAAAAAAATTTAATATCATGGTCTGCCAAGAAACAAGGAGTTGTCTCATGTTCAAGCACGAAAGCAGAATACTGAAGCATGGCTTTAGCTACAACCAAAGCTTATTGGATCAGAATGTTAATAAAGGAGTTCTAACTATATCTTACTCACCTCCAATTATCTGGTGTGACAACATAGGAGCATTGGCATTAGTCTCAAATCTTGTCTTTCATGCTAGAACCAAACACATGGAAATTGACTATCATTTCATTAGAGAAAAGGTAGTTAACAAAGATATTTTGGTTAAGCATATCTCAACAAAAGACTAATTAGCGGATATATTTACCATAATACAAACAGCAACTCGATTTCAATTTTTGAGGTCCAAACTCATGGTTCGTAAACTCCCCATTAGTTTGCAGGGGGTGTTAGAGCATGCAATGACTCAGTCAAATATCAGTTGAGAGAATCAAGGGAGAAGTTGAAGAAATCAGATCAGTTCAACAATTGTGCAGCAGTCGAATATCAGTTTAGAGAATCAAGGAAAAAGTTGAAGAAATCAGATCAGTTTGACAATTGTGCAACAAACAATCCACCTCCAAATTTTTCTCATTCTGTTTTGATTAAAACAATAGATTAATGTTAGCTGTAAATCATTTATTTGTACTTCTTAATTTTTTATAGTTTGTTATATGTAATACTCTATGAATACGATTGAATGAAAAGCAAATGGCAATTAAGCCAACCAGTTCAAACACTTCCAATCTTTCCTATTTTCCATTGTTTATTTTTCTTACACCGGGTATGTTAATTGAAATAGGTACAATGTACTAATGTACATTATTATTATTATTTACTTGCAAGAACAACTCTATTTTATTTCCTTTCATCTTCGTTGTTGGTGTTCTAAACTCATGGATCTAGAAGTTTATGAATCATGATGATTAGGGGTGTAAATGGGCCGGTCCGGTCCGGCCATGGACCGAATTTTTTCCGTCCATGGTCGGACCAGACCGAACTCCTATAGGGACTGGATCGGACCGGTAGTCATCGGTCCGGTCCGGTCCATTCGGTCCGGCCTTTTTTTTTCACATCAATTAATAAAAAAATTTTATTTACAATACTAAATTAAACTAAGTGACTTATTAATATGGATTATGTAACAAACTCAATAAAAAAATCTTTCATATGGTCAATGATAATAAATTAAATGAAAATTACATTATTGATGATGTTAATTATTACTTTATTACTAACTTAAAGTATGTTAATGCATAATGAGCCATTTACAACTTTTAACATTTTGTATATGAAACAATAAGCATAAATAATTTAATTATCCATACATATTACATCCATAATTGAGAAAGATACATACTTAACATACTATTATAAATAAGTATAAAATATTTAATTATACATACTATTATAAATTTATAAATTATACATATATTATAATTTATACTATAACTCTTAATACTTAATAGTATTAATAATACATTAAAGAATATATTAATATATTGATACTAAATATATATAGTTATAGACTTATAGTGATTAGTTATTATGAATCATAATTAGTATAACTATATAATAGTATTAGTATAAAGTATTAGACTATTAGTAATATAGTATAGCTATATATTAGTAATATTAGTATAAGTATAACTGTATAACTATAGTCTATACTTAATTATAATATGGTATAATTATATATTAGTTAGTGATAGGATTAGGTTAGATGAAAATTATATAATTAATTATATATATAATTTTTTTTTTTTAAGGTTCGGTCCGGTCCGGTCCAAAAAACATGTGGACTATGGACCGGACTGAATGAATTTGGTCCTATAAAATTCGGACCGAGGACCGGACCGAATGAACTCGGTCCGGTCTAGTCTTGGTCCGGTCCATTCGATCCGTTTACAGCCCTAATGATGATTATAATTTATCTTGAGTCTGAGTCATTGATGAACCACATTTTTTTTATTTGTGATTACCCATTGATTATAATTTATTTGTGAGAGACTCACATGTTTTTTTTTTTTTTGTTCACTTACTTGAGCCTGAGCAATTGATGATTATAATTTATCTTAAGCCTGAGCCATTGATGAGCCATATGTTTTTTTTTTTTTTGTGATGACCCATTGATTATATTATTTGTGAGAGACTCACATAGCCACATGCTTCTTCTTGCTTCTTCTTCTTCTTCTTTTTTTTTTTTTTTGTTCACTTACTTTTGTGAAATTTATTTGTTATTCACATGGTTTTTTTTCACTTATTAATAGTAATACAAACTATACAAAAAAAATCTAACAACTTTATATCATTATTTATTAGGTACCTCTCAGATTTATTCTTAATCTATAAATTTTTTTTAAAGTATAAAAAAATATAAGCAAGCTAAGAACAATTGATTTTTTTTAAAAAAAGAAAAGAAAAGAAAGACGTGGACAATTTGGAGAGTAATATAGTTTAGAGAGGTCGGTAACAATGGAACGTGATGCTTCTATCACTGATGAGAATCCCTCTAAAACTTCAAGAATCCAACCTGAAGATATGGATGCTATCTCTTTGAAACGTGATCTAGGATTATGTCCACAAATATGAACATTTCCTATGAACTTACAAGATGAGACCCGACATGCCTATTTTAAATATGTTCCCTATCAACCTAAACTTTCAGAATATCCATTTTCAGGAATAGGCAATCAATGTTGTCGATTTCAATTTTCTTGGTTTCAAAGATATTAAAATTGGTTGGAGTACTCACCATTAAAGAATGTTGTATTTTGTCTTCCATACTATGTTTTTGCTAATAAATCAACGAGCCATCCTAGATCTAATGCATTTACCAATAAAGGTTTTGAAAATTGAAAAAAAGTGAATGATGGAATGAATTGTCCTTTAATAGGACATGTAGGGAGAGATCCAAATTCACCACATAAAAATATTGTGAAATATTGTGAGGATCTAATGAATTAGTCAAGATATATTAATAAGTTAGTTGAAAAACAAGTATCACAAGAGATGGAGAATAATCGGTTGCTACTCAAAACTTTGATAGATAGTGTTTGATGGCTTACGTTCCAAGCTTGTGCCTTTAGAAGTCATAATGAAAGCTCTGACTCAAAAAATCAAGATAACTTCATTGAACTGATAAAACTTATGGCAAATTATAATGATCAAGTTGATAGAGTTCTCATGAAAAATGCTCCACAGAATGCCAAATATACATCATCCAAAATTCAAAAAGAAATTTTGCATATATTTGCAAATAAAGTGCAAAATGTGATTTGCAAAGAAATTCGGGATGCCAAATTTTATTTTCTCATTGATGAAGCTCGGGATAAGTCCAAAAAAGAACAAATGGCTATTATTTTGAGATTTGTTGATAAATATGATTTTATTAGAGAGCGATTTGTTCATATTGTTCATGTCAAAGATACTATGGCACTAACTTTAAAAAAATGAAAATATTCGAGATGGATATGATGGAAGAAGTAATATGCATGGTGAATGGAATGGATTACAAAATTTATTTCTTAAAGATTGTCCTTATGCATATTATGTGCATTGTTAGGCTCATAAACTATAATTAGCTTTAGTTGCAACCTTTAGAGAAGTCAAATATGTTCATCAGTTCTTCGTCCATTTGACATCCATTATCAATATTGTTATTGGTTCTTCTAAACGTAATGATGAATTACAATTGCTCAAACTGTTGAAATTGAAAGTTTGATCACTTCCAATGAGATTGAGACTAGAAAATGAGCAAATCAAATTGGTATGCTACAACGACCTAGAGATACTAGATGAGGATCTCATTTTCAATCTGTTTGTAGCTTGATGAGGATGTTCGGTGCTACTTGCTCAGTTATCAATACTATCTCAAATGAGGGATCAAATTATTCTCAACGTGGTGATACTAAAGCGGTTTATATGATATTAACATCTTTTGAATTTATTCTAATATTACATATGATGAAAAAAAAAATCATGGGAATCACTAATGCACTTTACCAATCTTTGCAACAAAATTTTCAATATATTGTGAATGCCATGAACCTAGTTTCAACCACAAAAGTACTCATTCAGAAGCTGAGAGATGATGGATGGGAGTCTTTACTTACTGATATTAAATCATTTTGTGAAAATATCAAATTGATATTCCTGATTTGAATGGTCAATATACTAGAGCTCGAGGTAAATCTCGTCGTCAAATTGACAAGTCATTGACAACAATGGAGAACCATTTTAGGATTGATATATTTACTACTACAATAGACTTCCAGTTACAAGAATTGAACAATAGATTTAATGACCATACAATGGAACTTCTCATTCAGGCTTTGTTTGGTTTCCAAACCAAACTCATCTCATCTCACTCATCATTACAATTTTTTTAAATTTCAATACAAAATATAATAAACAATTCAACTTTTTCAAATCCCAAAACAATAATAATATTAAAAAATAATATTTTAACAATATTTTATCATCTAAACTCAACTCAACTCAATTCATTTTAACATCCAAACGCACCCTAGTGTTGCTTTAAACCCTAAAGGTGCATACAAATAATTTAAAATTGATAATATATGTAAATTGGTTGAGAAGTTTTATCCATTGGATTTTACTGAGCAAGAAAAATACCTTCTTAGAATTCAATTGTAGCATTACGAGCTTGATGTACGCATCCAGATTTTTAAGATATGTCTACATTATCTGAGTTATGCAGATGACTAACAATTTCATAAAAGTCAAAGATTTACTATTTGATTGACATGTTAATTCGTCTAGTATTAACTCTTCATGTTTCTACTACTACTACTGAGCGATCATTTTCTGTCATGAAATTTATAAAAACTAAATTGCATACTCGAATGAAAGATGAGTTTCTTGCAGATCATTTGTTAGTTTATATTAAGAAAGAAGCTGACAAAAATTTCACTTCAGAGATGATAATAGATGAATTTATTCCATGAAAGATCGTCGTTGAGCTTAATTTAAAGAGAAAATCTTAAATTGATATTTAGTTTCTTTTCTTTTTGTAATGGTCTCAACAAAGTACAAAAATGTTAAGGAAAATTATCTTATAAGATGATTTATAGAAATTTTATTTTTTGTAAATAATTTTATAACATATGATTATTATTTTTTATATAGCTATGTACAAAAAAACATATATTACTTATACTCACACATACCACACACTTTATTAATCGCTCCCAAATATCAAATCCTAACTCTGCCCCTCGAACTTACTATAAATCATTGTCCTAAGAGTTGCATATGACTCTTGATGGACATATCTTTAAAAGACTCGTTTAGACAATCAATAAGTGATTTGATGTCTTGTGTCGGGCTTAACGATATGAAATAATTCAACCAGACAAAAGGGTAAAGCAAGTGAAATCCAGAGTCATAAACGATAAAAATACAAATATCCTCTTCATTGATCACACACCTCTTATAGTGGTTGAAGTATTGAACTTATTTATATAGGAGTTCTTCTACTTGAAAATCTGTATAATGGTTGTGCCCTTCAAACCACTCATATATTGCAAATTAAATCTTATTTTAAAATTAAATCTTATTGCAAATTAAATATTATCACGTCAGCGACATAAAGTGCATATCTGATTTATAAATATAATTTTTGTTCATATTCATATAATAATCCCTTTGCCATGTGTTGTTCTCCAATTGGATCACTAACAATTAGAGCTTTGTCATTATGACACTATTTTGTGGAAGATATAACAAAAATATCGTTTATGAGTTTTTGGCCTTTCGGTCTTTGATTTGGTTTTTGTTTTTGTTTGAATGGGTAACTTATTTCAAATCAATAATTTTTTTTAATAAGATGTAAATAAGTGAAGACAATATCAAAACAAGATATTTCATCTAGAAATTTAGAATATATAAAGTATCGACATTTTAAATTGACTCGATTTATAACGAAAATGCTCCAATATTATATATCATGAAATATACAAGTTTAAAATATATTAAAATTGGTAGTCTTTCAATTTTTTTTTCTCCTCCCTAAACAAGTTAATAACATTTTTGCCACGTACATGTATGTATGAGTAGTGCTACACGTATGTTATAATGTTATACATATTGAATAGCAACCACATTTTATCAATATTTTTTTAATTTAAATTTAAATTTTTTTTATTTTCAATAACTGACACATCGGTATGTATTATTGTAAATAAAATTATAAGTATAGATAACATTTTCCTTCACATATATATTCCAATATTTTGATCATTTTGTTTTAGAATTTAAAAACGGGAAGTTGTTTTTCATAATTTTAATTATTTTTTTTTTTTATCAAGATTGGTCCCCTCACGAAAACTTAGTCAAACTTGTTCATCTAAACTTTAATCCTAATCTTCTGGTCCCCTCACAATCAATATCTAGAAAATAAAAATCTGTTTTTTTTTTTTCAAATATCCATTTCCAGTTTCTAGAATCTATACAACATTTGTACAAAACTTAGCAAAAAGTCTAATATGGTTTGCTTGGCTTTAATTATGGAAACCAACTTGACATAGTCTTATATTCTTGTGAAAGAAAAATTTGTTGACCTGGTTTTCCTTGTTTGCAAGAGAGACTAGAGATATTCCTTCATTCTATTCTGCCCAAAAATTTCGAATAAAACAAAAAGTTGCGGATAAATTTTAAAAATAAAATTATCGAGAAGAGTAGCGGGTGTGATCGCGTTTATAACTTGATTTGTAAATTTGTTCTATTCTGGAGAGAGAAAAAAAAAAGAAGGAAATAAACAAAGAACGTCTACAGTGAATTTACTCGCTTTCAAACTGGCACTTTCATGCCAGTTTCCTACCCCAAGACTTTTCTTGATGCGTTTTACGTGTTTCTGCCCCATGCTTTGCCCAGTCTTCCTTTGAAGTCGTCCCCTCTCTTATCTCTCTCTCTCATATATTGCCTAGGTTTTGTGCAACTCTCCATTCTTGCAGGATTGTCTCCTTCATTTGGTGGAATTTCTGAGGTACCCAGATTGAGATTGTGTTGCCCACTAATTATAATGATTCGTTATTTGTTAAAATGATGGATTCCGTTTCTGGGTTTTGATGGGTTTTTCTCTCATTTTCATTTTTATCTTGGCGTTTCTTGTTTTCTTTATCATACGCTCAATACTACTTCCAGGTTATAATATCAAAAACCATGTTCCCTTTTCTGGTAATGCGTTTCTGGGTTTGTCCTTGGTCTTTCATTTCTAAGATTTAGATTTTTTGTTATGTTTTACATGGGTCGGACGTTTTTATTTATTTATTTATTGTCTTTTGGTGATCCCTTGTTTAGTTGGTGAGGAAGGGATGAAAATAAAAAGAAAACAATGTTTTTTTTTAATGTTTTCTGGCTGATAGAGAATAAAAGCTGTCGACTAAGTCAAATCGCCGCCTTAGGTTCATCTTAGACAAGATTTTGGTTCCTTAGTTCTCGAATGATGAATAACCTCATATTCAAGAATTTTCCTGCATTCTGTTTCCGATCTAGCAGAGTATACGAGTATGTTTACTATTTAAGTGCGTTTTTATTATTTGTTTACACAAACAATAGGACAGTTTTTGGTTGATTTTTTTTCCGTTTTGCTCTGTTTATTTTCATGTCAGGCTGTCCCGCAGAATTTTTATTTTTAAAAAACAACTAATGGAAAACTATGATAACTTTTCTTGATTCCTTTGGTCATATCATGTGTTGCTTTTGGAATTTTGGATATGCCGTATGAATCAATTACTTCTAAGATCTACCGGTCTGCTTCGGGTAATGATTTTTATTCCCTCTTTTCATGGTGCTTATTTATGGTGATAAATAGACTTGATTTTATTGCTCGTGTTTATTTATTTATTTTCCCTCTTTGAATCTTTGAGTTCTGGTGGCTTTGGGTTATTCTTTATAGGATTTTATTTTTTTATTTTTTTATCATTGGCTTGTTTACATTCTCGAGTACTGCATATTTTGATATGAAATGCTCTTTGTATTTAGCTAGTTGGCTTTCAGTTGTTGCTTGTTGCAACCAGTGGCGAGCTCACATATTTGTCGTTGTTTCTTTCTGCAGAATCATTGTTGATCACTCTACAGTTCGGTAGTATCGTGGTTTCATTTGCAAGGTTGTCTACGCAAAAAAAAAAAAAAAAGAGTTTCTGACTGAAGTCTGCATATTTATCACTGCAAAATGTTTGGTTTAAAGAAATCTCCCGTGAAGATTGCAAAACATAATTCAGTTGATCCTGGATATGCTGTTCATTCTAGCTCAAACCCTTTTGACCATGATGATAAGTTGGACAAGAAGCAAAAACACAATTCCTCCAGGAGGACTTCTTCTGAGCCTTCTTTAATGACACCAAACTTTGGTGCCAACCCTTTTGATGATGATGAGCGGCAAACAACCTCCTCTTCTTCATCTTCTTATGCACTTACTTCAGCAGCGAGAAACAAGTACAAGAATGATTTCCACGACTCAGGTGGATTAGACAATCAATCTGTGCAAGAGCTGGAGAACTATGCTGTTTACAAGGCTGAGGAGAATACGAAGGCTGTCAACAGCTGCCTGAAGATAGCTGAGGAAATAAGAGAGGATGCTACCAATACTTTGGTCTCCTTGCACAACCAGGGTGAGCAAATTACCCGGACCCACATGGTCGCTACTGACATTGATCAGAACCTCGGCAGGGTATTGCTCTTATTCCTCGAATCAGAATATATACTTTAAGAAATTAGTTTATATATTAACACAAATCAAACTTAAAGTTTTCTTTGCATAGTTTTCTTTGCTTTATCGTTTGTGCTTCATCTGCACTAACTTGAACTTTATGGGCTTTTACATGATATCTTAAAGTCCTCGTGTGCAAATTTCTAATATTTGTCTGTTTTTCTGTTGAATATACATGGATGTCTTTGATATTGTATACATGTGCATATTCAATCTTTTTTCTTGGTATGTTGGTAGTCATTAATTCAGGATATTGACTGCATGATTTAGAAACTTTATTAGGAATGTTCCTGAATTGGGGAAATAAATTTTAATTTTATGAATTTTGATCCTGCTTTCTAGCTCGAAAACCAAAGGAGTCGTGTCTTTATATGATGACATACATAACACAATAAAATAAATTACTGCTATTCTAAGGCCTCTACAGTCTACACCACACATTGCTTGCATGGTATAATTTGTGGAAGATAAATTTTAAAATTTGAATCTTACAAATGAAATCTCACCCTTTAAGAGATTTGGATGGTGTACTCTACACACCGGCTTGGGAACATAATAACTCAAAAAATAGACCATGCGTTTTGGTTGCACCACTCTTATCCAATAAATGTAATAATGTATTACACTTCCCTGAGCTTTCTAATTGTTGTCACATGGGTGGAAAACAAGATGAGTACGACCAATCTTAACCTGGTGCTTTGCCAACTCTATCACCAGAATTGTATAACCACCCTGTTATTATTACCACGACTAATCCACTGCTGCACTGTCTACCTGCATCACCAGCCCTCCTCAACTGCCACCACCATCTCATTGTGCTCATTCACTTTGCCTTCCCCCATAAGCAGTGTGTGGAATGGTCTCAAAAAAATATTCTATACATTCGGAATCAAGGCAATATATCACCAAGAAGCATACTACTTATAGCTTGATAGAGTTGTACTTTTTATGATAAGAGATGGAGTAGGTGATATTTTGAATTTCTAATATAGTTATCGAATATCACCTGCCAAGTTTATATTATATTATTATTAATATTCTTGTATGCATGTCATGCTTCTAGGAGATGTATAATTTCATTCTTTGTCATTCTTTATTTGAGCCATTACCGAGAGAGAGAGAGAGAGAGAGAGAGAGAGAGAGAGATCACTTGCTGGATTTGATTTCATAATTGGCATTACGTTTTGTATCCTGTTTTTTTCTTTTGTACCCTTGTTTGACTAAAGTATATCATCAATGCTTCATTTTGTTTGGAGTTTCTTGTCAGATTATTTTTCATCTTCCTGGAATTGCTGAAGTAGAAGCAAAAAGTATTGTTAATTAACAAATAATTACCGTGAAATAAGGAGAAAATCAATTGTAAATGTCAAGATAGATGACTTGTAGGCTCAAATTTCTTTGTGGTATATTTTTTCTGGAGTCTTGATGTAGGAAATATTGCTTCCTTTGGCATTGCAATCCTCTGATGACAACTACAGCCCTCTCAATTTATTCTGTTGGCATTTGGGTTTTTTGGATTGACTGAATTGGAATAAAAAAAAAAAATTAATTGAATGTTGTTTTTTTTTTGGCTGATTCAGGGTGAGAAGCTTCTTGGAAGTCTTGGAGGCATGTTCTCTAAGACATGGAAGCCAAAGAAGACACGCCCAGTTAGAGGCCCTGCTATCAGAGGAGGTCAGTTTTCTTTCTGTTCAATACCTTTCATGACTCATTTGTGATCCCCACCCCCCTCTCTCAAATATCAAAGATTATATTGGTTTTGGAAAATGAGAAACGAAGACTGGCCATGACTGAACTATGTGGGCCTTGCAACATTATTTGCACTTTCCCTTCTGTTTTTATTCTTTTGTTTTGTTTCTTCAGATGTGATTTACTTGGTTATGCAGATGATTCATCAAGGAGAAAGGGTAGCCACTTGGAGCAGAAGGAAAGGTTAGGATTAAATCCACCCAAGGGACGGTCAAACACACCAAATTCACTTGCTGAACCCACAAGTGCACTTCAGAAAGTTGAGGTATGTGTATCTTTTCATTAATTAAGCACCAATGACTGGTTTCTTAACAAAGCATGAGTTGAAAAACAAAATAGAGCAAAGCATGAAACAACATCACTCCATTTTGTTAGAGGTACGCAAAGAAGCCAACCAAAGAGTAATACAAAATCAAAGCAGATTTATCTTGTAGGTCCTGATGGAGTTTTGAGGGCTCATCAGTTTGTTGTTGTTTCAGTTCGTTCACCATAAAATAGGCAACCAGCCTATTAAAGCAACATCTATGTATTCTTTTCATAAACATCAAACATATATACTCGACAGGGGTTTCATTATTGGTATGTCAATCGACAAACACAATCATGTAAGCAATACTAATGGGTGACATAACTGTTTCAACATAGTTGGTGCAGGTAAAGAAAGATGGAAGAATTGAATATTTGGTTGGTTATTTGTTCAGTTCCGAATTTAACTCAAACCATGACATTATGAAACGAACTGAACCAAGCCCAGTTTGGTTTCAATTTTCTTCTTTTATCGTTTTATTTTGCTCTGTTTCAATTTGATTCCTGGCCAACCTCAGTTTGGTTGTAGATTCTCCCACAAACCCAGCTAAAGCAAACTATGCTCACATTAATGCTTTGTTTGCTTGCTTTATGATTTTTTTCCCTTCCTGTAGAATCTTCTGGGCCTGAACACATTATATTTATCACTTAGTTCTTTTTCAACATTTGTATTCCCCCACCCCCCAACCTTTCAAACTCTGGCAGTTATTTTTTCAAGAGAAAGAAATAAAAGAAAGAGAGTCCTTTTTCTTTCATTTGTGTTTTTTGTTCTTGGATTGGGAAATTCTGCTCCCAAAATCTGTTGGCTTCTGTCTATTAAAGTTTCTTGTGGTATTAGTGGTCGCTTTCCAGCGCAATTTGTATCTGTCACTCAATCTCATCATTTCTGCTACAGATGGAACATTCAAAGCAAGATGATGCACTGTCTGATCTGAGCAATCTATTGGGAGAGCTGAAGGAAATGGCTATTGACATGGGCTCTGAAATTGAGAGGTCAGTTGTGTTGTCAATTGCATGGAAGTCCCAGAACTTTCTTTTTCCTCTCCTTTAAACAAAGTGAGGGTGCCAAAGTGTTGAACTGTCAATTTATCTCTTGATCACCTCTGTCGTGTAAAAGATCTAACTACATTACTCATGATAATTGCAGCCAGAACAAGGCTCTGGATCCTTTTGATGAAGATGTCGACGTGTTGCGTAGACGGATGGATGGTGCAAATCAACGTGCTCGTCGTTTACTTGGAAAGTAGAGTGCAGATTCATAAGAGTCGCTACTGATACTTCCAACACTCTCCTCTCCAATACCCAATCACTGCTGTCGATTTGTGGACATATGAATTAGACGACCTTTGGTGCATTTGGTGTTTTCATGTATTTTTGTCACAGTTGAGAGTATAGCTATGATTATGTACTATGATCTTACGGGGGTTGAACTCTTTGTCTACATCTTTTGCAATTTAACTTCCTCTGCTCTTTTGCCCAAAAAAAAAAGTGCATATAGTTTTTACATCTTTTGCAATTTAACTTTTTATGCTTTGTTGCTAAAAAAAAGAAGTGCTTATAGATTTTCGCTGTGTAGGGAAAATGGCATTTTTAAACGTAGAATCTTGGTGGGATTATGGCCAGGAAACGAAAGAAAGGAAAAGAAAAAGAAAAAACTAACCCCAGAATCCTGCCACTAGAACTCAATCAGAAACAAAATCATAGCCAGCATAAAAGAAACAATTTTTCTTTCGAAGGTAGCCGAAAGGCCCAACACTAGCTTAGTGGTGTTAACCTCCCATTCACAACATTTACGGGCAACGTCAATGCGTTCTTTTTTTCTTTTTCTTTTTTAAATCAAGCAAGCATAATATTCATAGAGTAAAAGGTTCATATTGCATAGAGGGTCGATCATTTCCACCATCTATCAAGAGAATACATCTAGGAAGAGTAGCTAAGAGTATTTGGCCAAGAATAAGATTGGTCACAACCCATTACACAATTAAATGCGTGCATCGAACTTTCCAATGATCAAATGATTTCAATCCAAGATGAACATCCTCAATGATCGGTTAAATTTGCCAATTTGTTGTGATGTCAGTATGTTCGATGTCTGTTGTGACCAGGAGAGCATCTCCTTGTAAAATGATTAATTTGAGATGGGGAGAATTTGCAAGTTGTACTGCTTTTAGTGCTACAATAGCTTTACCTACACCTGGATTAGTGGATTGGTTGATTGAAGTTTTGATGTCTAAGCTATAGAATCTTTCCTTCTGAATTGCGTCAAATTGTTGTTGTTATCATGAAAGTGTCCCTAAGAGCTGCATCAAAGCTTAAACTATAGAAGTTGATTGGGGGGTAGTCCATTTATGAGGATACAGATGGTGAACTTTCTTTCCCTATGCTTGTATGCATTCTCGATGAAGCTTTGTAAGGAGAGGGCTAATTTTCCAAATTTCAGGCTTGATATGGTCATGGATGACTCTATTGTGAAGTTGTACTATGATGTCTATAATGAGGACAAGAAGGAGCTGAAAATGATGAGCTTCCTCCCATCTGTTAAACCTAATTGAGGTTCTGGGTTGTGACCAGGAGAGCATCTCCTTGTAAAATGATTAATTTGAGATGGGGAGAATTTGCAAGTTGTATTGCTTTTAATGTACAGTAGCTTTACCCACACCTAGATTAGTGGATTGGTGGATTCAAGTTTTGATGTCTAAGTTATAGAATCTTTCCTTCTGAATTGCGCCAAATTGTTGTTGTTATCATGAAAGTGTCCCTAAGAGCTGCATCAAAGTTTAAACTATTGAAGTTGATTGGGGGGTAGTCCATTTATGAGGATACAGAAGGTGAACTTTCTTTCCCTATGCTTGTATGTATTCTCGATAAAGCTTTGCAAGGAGAAGGCTAATTTTCCAAATTTCAGGCTTGATTTGGTCATGGATGACTCTATTAAGAAGTTGTAATATGATGTCTATAATGAGGACAAGAAGGAGCTGAAAATGATGAGCTTCCTCCCCTGTTAAACCTAATTGAGGTTCTGGGTTGATAATAATTTGTACCCAGCCTATAATTGAAGATGAAAATGCTGAAATGTTCAATGGCACTTTGACACCAGATGATGCATGTAAAGGGACAAGCCAAAAATAAATGAGCTTCTTCATTAAAAATGATGCTGGGGGGAGGATTGGCCATGCTAATAGGCCGGAATCTGCTAAACAACCCAAAATTTTCATCAAAACCACAAACATATCCCTAAAATCCACAGATGCATTATCTAACAAATAATTTTCAAATTTACGAATACAGATCCAAAAAAATAGCAACCTTATGCTCTAGCAAGACCACATGTGGTTGTGGGGCAAAGAACTACAGCCACAACTGGCCATGGGTCTTCTCAAACCCATAGTCATTCGTGGCCTTAGATTCATAGCCACGACTTCTGCCTGCTATGGGGTTGGGGCGACGACGAAGGAGGAGGTGAAGAACATAAAAAGAGAGAATGGGAGGTAGAAGTCGAATGGTGGAGGGAGAGAGAGAAGAGAGGAGACCAAGCGATTTAGGGTTTTGTTATTTTCCCTTATACATTACTCAAGTAAAACACCAGAACAACGTCGTTTTATTAAAAAAATGTTAATATATATAGGGCCAAGCTAGACGGGAGCAGCTTGGGCCTTGCTAGGGCCTCGTCCCTTGGGATGCCCGCATGCCATTCGTTTGTAGACGGGACCCTCACCCCTGCCTGACGGGGGCCGGACCTGGGGGGAGGGGGCAGATGGGTGGACGGACGGGCAGTAGGGCCCCACCGCCCAACCTTAGGGCAAATCATGCCTTCAAACAGGTTGAGTAGATTACCCTAAATTGGATGCGGTTTGGCAGAAGGTGCCATAAGAATTTCTAGAGTAATCTGTGGCGGTCATGGATGTTTAGTTTCAAAGTAGTTTACATAGGAAATTCGAGTAGTTTGGAAGGAATGTGATTAAGGATGAGGCTTCAAGATTGTAGGTGGATTTAACCGAGCACTTGCTAGATGAATTTGTTGTCTACACCATTGCATCTTGTCTAGTTGGATTAGGAACTTGGGAAAGGGGGACTTTTTTAATATCCTCTAAACTTGTTTGCTCAAACAAGTTTTGAAGTTTGTAACCCATTATTGAGGGCTTTGGGTAATCAAGTATGAGACCTTAATATAAGATGGAGCGCATTCATTTGATTGATTGGCTTAGGTTTAAATGTTTCAAGAGTGGGGATCCAAGGGGTATTCCATACACTGATAGAGAGGCCATTGGAGATCTGGTAGCACATTCCTTGAGAAATGAGTGATCTTGTCTTCAAAATACCTTTCCATAAAATTGAGTCTGTAGTTTGGTACAACAGACCAAAGCATGAATTCTTTAGGTATTTCTTTGAAAGCAAGGAGTGATAGAGATTTGGGTTAATTTGACTCATTAGCCAATCAGTTTTGGCAAGGCTAAGTTTTGGCTTTCCATTGATTTGAAACCAAGACCTCCTGAAAATTTTGGTTGAAATACAAAATTCCAAGATTTTTGTGTGAAATGATGCTTATGGGATTCAGGAAAGCCCAACCAAAAATTTGCAAAACAGGAGTCTAAAGAATGACATAATAATATAGGAAGGATAAAGGAAGTCATTGGAGTATGGCGAAATTGAACTAGCAATTGACCAGATTAACAAGGTGCATCCAACTTGTGACAAGAGTTTAGACTTCCATCTTTCTAATTTTTTGGAAATTCTGTCTTGCAGTTCTTGGTAATGGCTCTTTTTATTCCTACCCAGCGTAATTGGCAATCCCAAATACTTCATGTGACAAGTAGAGACTTCGTATGGGTGTGCATCGGTTTATATAAAAGTTGTAATTTTACATTTAGCTACAGTACGATGATAGATTGATCTGTTATGTATTCCAGCTATCTAATAAATCAACACTTTTGTTATCACTTTGACTCTTTCATCTTTTCTTTTCTTTTCTTTTCTTCTCTTTTTTTCTCTGCTTCATCTCCTTCTCATTTTATAACTATAATTGTAGTTCTAATTAGTTTTTGAAATATAATTATAATTCAATAATCTAGTTTTTAACACAAATTTACAATCTATTGTTTTATAATTATAATTCCTGTGTTCAGCGATCTTTGCATATAATGCCAATTCCATTGCTCATAACGTAACAGCACTAGCATTAGTTTCTCTATATGCATATTTAAAATGACATCTTTTGAAAATTGATTTTGCATCAAGAAAAGCTCCCACATTGGATTATACATCTTTGAACCAAATAATTAGAAAATATTTTTATTTTTTATTTTTTTCCTAAATTTTTTTTTTATATATATTTTGCAATTAGCACCCACTGCAAATTCTATTATTTAACCTGTGCTCAAAAACACCAATTCTATATATACAAACATTACCAATTTCATATATTAAAATGAGTAATGTTATCAATAAATATTAACATGTGCTAAAAACTACTTTGTATCATCAACTTAATACAAATTTCATGCTTTAAGAGTTGCTATTGAAATGGATAGGAGACAGAGAAAAACAATAAAATAATATTTGAATAGTGAATAGTGTTTCTTCAAATTTGAAGAAATACTATTCATAGCTATGCAAAATTTTGAAGATACATAATCCAATGTAGACCAATTTAGAGAGATATTATGCAAATATGAAGATGCATATGCCATTGCCAACGTTTAGCATGTTTTTGTAAAATTTGAAGGAAATAGCTCAAAATAGCTCATCCAACAGATTATGTATTTTATCACTAATATCCAGTTTGCTACAGTATCACCTCTACATTTATGGGACACTGTACACACTTGTATAAATATTTAATTCATTTCTCTCTATACTTTCTACTTTTTACTTTATTTGAAATGAATAAAATATATTAAAAAGTCTAATATTTAAATGATATAAAAAAAAAAATAGATAAGTTGATGTATGATATATTGTAAAAGTTAGAATGTAAAATAGAAAAAATAGATTTTATAGTTATGTATTTTAAAGGATAGGATAAATAAACACCATTGGGAATACACTAACAATTATTGGCTATATTTTAGCCTCCTAGATGTTTTAGGGAAGTTAATATGTACAAGTGATCTTAGAGCATCATCATCCGCATCCCTAAAAATAATCCTTAGTCAAATTATGGGAAAAAACATGAAAAGTGAAGAAAACTCATCTACATCCGATTCCCTGAATTAAGTTTTGATTTTAGGATGTGTACAGTTTGCGGAATAACTATACACATCATAAATCATTCTTTTGATATTTTTAGTCCAAACTTATATTTAATAGAATATAAAGAAAGAATATAAAGGGAAGTGTGAGAAAAAAATAATAAAGAAATAGTAGAGAAATATTATTTTAATAGAATAAATAAATGATAGGGAATTGAATATATGAGGTTTTTGAAATATGAGTAAAATTTAGAAAAAATTTATAAGAAGTGTGATTTCTAGTCAAAATTGGGAAATATTATAGGAAACCAAGCATTCTCATCCCGTGGACTAAACCACTGTTATCCCCAAATTTTTGGAGAAAATTTAGGGATGGGATAAAAAATTCCTTCCCATCTCATTCCCTATTTTACGGTTTGATTTTAGGGGAGCTACAGTTGTTCCCCAAATATGGGGAACCATTGTACATCCCAACTCTTTCTCACATCCCTTTCGGGTTGTTGGTCCCACGTGTTTCTCTCTCTCTACTCTTGGTTGCCCTTTTTGACGTTTCCTTCTGTCGCACCTGCTACCACCATTGACGGTGGTTTCTCTTCATCGACCCAAGTATATGTAAGTTGTACTCATCTCTCACACGATTTTACTCACTAAAGCCCCCTTCCCATGGATAGACTCTGTCCTCTCCAGGCACAATTTTACACATAATCTCTTTCCCATGGCTGAATCTGATGCATATTGTTTTGTATAATTTTTCCTTACATTTGGATCTAACTTTGGCCACTGAAATATGTTTGTGATCCTGTGTCCTTACGACAGTGCTTTTTTGGGTTTGACATTTCGATTGGATCTGTCCTCAAAATCTACCATATTTGATGCTCTATGTTACCTTTTCGACTTCTTGGAGTTATGCATCTCGATCTGCTTTTCTTTTTCATCAATGTGGATGGCATTGATTTAATTGTTTGTTGTTTGGGCATTTTATAATTCATTGCTCTAGGGTATCTATGTTGGCTTGAGAAATCTCATATTTGATTTGGTGTTCTAAGACATTTTTCTTCTAGGTGATGTTTGAGGAAATTGTTTGTTCTTGAGCTATTGTGAGCAGTTTCGAAAACCAACTCTTAGTTCTTTGTCTTTAGACCTATGCTGAGTTTGGACTTTCCATTTGTTCTTGAGCTGCTGTGAGTAATTTCAATAAATTAATAGATTTTTGGGCATTTTATCATTCATGCTTTGTTGTTTCTATGTTGGTTTAAGGAATCTCATATTTGATTTGGTGGTCTGAAACATTTTTCTAAGAGGTGATGTTTGAGAAAATTATTTGCTCTTGAGCTACTAATGAGCAATTTCGAAAACCAACTCTTAGTTCTTTGTCTTTAGATATGTGCTGAGTTTGAACTTCTCATTTGTTCTTGAACTGCTATGAGTAATTTCAATAAACTAATGGATTTTTGGGCATTTATTATTCGTGCTTTGTTGTTTCTATATTGGTTTAAGGAATCTCATATTTGATTTGGTGGTCTGAGACAGTTTTCTAAAAGGTAATATTTGAGGAAATTGTTTGCTCTTGAGCTACTAATGAGCAATTTCGAAAACCAACTCTTAATGCTTTGTCTTTGGACTTGTGCTAAGTTTGGACTTCCCATTTGTTTTTTAACTGTTGTGAGTAATTTCAATAAATTAATGGAGATGAGGGGGGAATGTTGAATTTTGGTTCTTAGATCAAATGAGACTTGGGTTTCTGAGAATGTGAATGTAAGCAGAAGACGAATTTATAGATAAAAAAGTTACCATTATATATAGGACAAAAAATGTTACCATTAGAGAAAAGATTAAAAAAAAAGTTATCATTGTAGAAAGGACAAAGCATGTTATCGTTGGAGGTAGGAATTCAAAATGTTACAGTTGCAAAAAGGACAAAAAATTTATCATCAATACGCGGATAGGTATTACCATTAGAGAGACTGAAAAAAAAATATTACCTTTATAGGAAAATGAAAAAAATGTTACCGTTAGATAAATGCAAATCAAATATTACTCAAGTATATGTGGACAAAATCATATTAAGAAATACCATCGTGTTGGAAAATGCACAAAAATTATTATTTTTAATACTGATGTTGAATTAAAAATAATACTGCATCTGAAAAAAAAATTGTATAAGTACTTATAAAATTATTAGAATGTGATATTTGAAAAAAAGATAATAAGACAAAAGAGTTAGTGATTAAGAATGGAAATGGAAGTGAGAGAAAAAAATTAATAAAGAAAGAATAGAAGAATGTTATTTTAATATAATAGAGAAATGATAAGGAATGAGATATAAAAAGTTTTTTGAAGATAAGTAAAATTTAGGATAAAATTATAAGGAGTGTATTTTTAGCTAAAATTTAGGGAAGCAGATGTGAATAATCTTAGGCATGCTTCAAATCTTTTCAAATACGAGTTGTGCTCCAACTTTTCACTAAGTTAAATTTTATATGGGTGAGTCTACACCTACAGCTTGGGCTCCCGCTAGGCCAATTCAAAATTTTTTTTTCACGTCATTTTTTTAATGTTTTTAAATATTTTAAACAAAAGAAAAAAATTTATAATATTATTAAACAATAATTTCTTAACCACTAAGTTAAAAAATAAATAAAAATAAAAAAGGGAGCGGGAGCTCAGTGGGATCCCCCAACAAGATCCCTAGCTTTTTCCATTTTATATTCATAAACACCTAATTTGATATTTGAGCGAGGTCGAGATTATTCACGAGCTACTTCATTTTGATAAAGTATAGTATTTATTTTGTATTTTATAACTTTATTTATAAATTTTTAGTATTAAGAACATGCTCTAATCTTTTTAAATATTAAAAATATTCTTATCATAAATATAGAGATAACATTATAAAAATATATATTTACAACTTTTATTGGAATTTACACAAACTTATACGAGTTGAGGTAAGCTTTATACGAATTGTATCGTTCAATAATTTATCATAATTTTGTGTTCACACACAACTCATTTAATAATTAAATCGAGCCAAACTTGAGTTTAATTAAGCCAATTTTGAGTGGCTTGTCAATTAGTCTTATTTATTTACAGCCTTACTTTCAATCAATCTAACTGGAGCATAACTACCCAGTGTGCTGGCTCAATGGTCATTGGATTAGTCCCAAGTGGTTTAGCAAGTACTATTAAAGAGCGGTTTCATCAGCTGCCAGTTTGGTTCAAGTTGACCCAAAAAACAGCGGATGGTCTTGGTTTTGGAAGGTGGAAACCAATCTAACCCGAGATGGATCTCATGTAGAAAAGATAAAAAAAAATTTAAGCAACACATTGTGAAAACTCAACTCAGAACGCACTCATGTCATGTCTAAAATACTTTCCTAATCATAAGGCCAGGCATATGCCTCCCCATGTCTCAATAGTCAGGGAAAACCCTTGTTTCTATTTCCTACTCAGTCTCTGATAAATTCTTCAATTTGATATATGGAGATATATTCAAGTCAGTACTAAAATTAGACATTCACGGGGAGTCAACAGCAATTTGATATAGTTTAGGAGCTGAACTGATCAGATCATCAGAACAAGTAGCAACAAGGAGCATCTAATATTACCTTTCCATCTCCTGGTATCTGCAGAAGCATCTAGAAACCAGGACATGGAACCCACATCTTGGAGATAATAACATCAGATATATTAATCAAAGAAACATCTTACGCTTGTATGCAAAACACATCTTAATTTCTGCCACAGTTGCAAGTTGCAACACCTAGGGTCGGGCACACATTCTGATGGCAAGCTTTAAGATGAAAAACCCTGTATTCCTTTTTTCAGTAAACAGTTAGCCTACAACTTCTTGTATAGCTTAACAATAATGATTTTGCCTTGGTAATATTTACTTGAATATATCTCATTCTGTCATTCCTATAATTTCATCGGCAAACAAGATGTAAACTTGATTGTTTTGCTTAAAATTCTCCCAAAACATATTATTCAACAAATTGAATTTCCAATTACCATGCACACATATGTATCATCATCCTAAACCTCAAAAAACACTTAAACAATCTAACTATCACTCACAAAAAAAAACCCCACAAATTCTATTACCATAGACAAATTTCCAAGTATCAATAATTAACTTGTTCAAAATGGGTCACAGAATTAAGCTATCAAGGCCATAAAAAGCATAGAAATTATTACTTACTAAAAAAACATGGCAATAACCGAAATTCAAAATCCAGTTATTTCCTAAACCTCCATAAATCCCAAGTCAGAACCCATAAATTAATATATAAATACAAAAATAAATTAAAAAGGCAACTTTCCTCGAGAGCTGAAACAAGATAGAATCATAACTTATGGGGGTTTTCATGATTAGAGGTCCATGATGCTCTTGACCTTGGGGGCATAGAGGGAGTAGATGATGGACTGTCTCTTCGCAACCTCGAGCTGGGCCTTGCCGTCGGAGAAGGCGGAGGTGATGGAATCTGGGTCGGACAGGGTCCGGTTGAGGCGGAACCCATCAATGGTTCGGCGCTTAGTGTACTCCCTGATGTTGTAATCACTGAACTGCCGGGCCGTGCGTAGAAGAGACCGGAACAGCCATAGCACCTCCGACCTTGTCGGGACCCCTCTTGCTGCCGCTGCCGCCGCCATTAATTCTCCACTGATTCTACAAAGAGAGAGAGATACATATAGAGATTAATGTAGGCTCACTTTCCTTCTGTTTGGGCTGGGCCTAACCCCGAAGCAACCCAAACTTGGAGGGCCTAGAAGATTAGATTGTAAAAGAAACTATTGACCTAATTTTTAAAATTTCAACTCTTTAAGAGCATCCTTGTTGGATTAGCTATCCCAAAAGTCAAAGTTTGGCTAATATGTCACTTTTTGGATTTTGGCTAATCACTCAAAACTTGAACTCCACATTGGATTAGCTATTCCACCCTCTATAATAATAAAATATTATTATTTTTTATTTTTATCTATTTTTTAATGCAATTTTTTAAGACTTTTTATTTTCATTTTCATAATCTCCAACAATCATTTTCGTTTTCGTTTTCACAATCCAACAATCTATACAATTAGCATCTCTAGTTGAGCAACAAATTGTGCTACTTTCTACTTGCACAGAAGTTGTGTAACTTCTTCATTTTGGAAGAAGTCAGCTGACTTCTCAAAGTAAACAATAGACTGCTCAATGTTCTGTTCAGGCTCATACAATTCAGCAATTTCCAGCAATATCCAGCAGTCATACAACAGCATGACTATAACAGCACATTCACAAGATTCCAGCATATAGAGTCCCATGTTTGCAGTCCCACTATCACCACATTATCACAAAATATAACAGCAGCATATATGCAGTCTCAAATTTCACCCAACACAAAGCATTGCTCAAGGTAGAGTAAAGAGAGCTTTTTAAAGCCATTTTTCATTTCCTACAATCCTTTCAATCCAACAAAACATAGACAACTTCCAGTCCAAAACAACTTCAAGCTTTAGGGTAGTTCTTTTGTGGTATGGAACAAAAAAAACAACCCAACGATCAGATATGGAATAAAAACGTCCAAAACAACACATTAAAATTGCTAACAACTGCTCCTAAACTTCATGAGCAGTGATTTAACAGTATGGACACAATTTTCTTTCCACCTGAAACCCAAAACAACCAATCTAAGACAACTACAAATCAAATCACAAGCTTTACAAAGGGAGAAAAACAACATGCAAAGGAGCAGTACCACTATCACCGCATTATCACAAAATATAACAGCAGCATATAGATTAGTTTGAGTTACTGGAGTTCACAAAATTATAACAGCAACATATACATTCCAACATATAACAGCATCAGATGAGTAACAAAAAGCCCAGGAATTCCACCCACTTCTCATATATCACTCCTCCATTATAATATTTCACCCCTGGTTTTGTAACCCACTCAAACCAATGAAACCATAAACCTCCCTTGCTACTATATTCTCATACTACCATAAACCTCCCTGCCCTCTTTCCCAACCAAACAACATGCTCAGTAATGGAAACAGAGTCAAAATAATAACATCTCGTCGACATGCTCAGTAATGGAAACAAAGTAATGGAACTAAAATTTCCAATGTAACTAAAATTTCACTTGACCAAGCCTTATATGCGCTAGTTAAGATGCAAATTCAATCCTATCAAAGCCAATTTTTTTGGGACAATTTAAGGCTCGAAGCTAGATTTTCATTTAAAAAAAAAAAATTCCTTCAAGATGCTAGGCGACGAAACGGATTTTCTTTGACAAAATGTAACAAACATGTTTCAAACTAACAGACTAAATCAAATGCTATACATATCTTATAAATATAATGAAAAAGGAAAACCAGAAAATTAGCCGAACTAAGTTTGAGAAACCCAAATGGGAAAGATGAGCATTTTAGCAAAAACCCATAGGGGAAATTCGTTTTGCTCGAATACTTAGGATCCTTTCAGCCTGAACCCAGATGGAATACACAGTATGTAACCAAGTTGAAAATGTTACAAAGAAAGATGCACTAAATTAAGAAGATGACACACACACAAGCAAAAACAAAAAGTGAAACTCCGGTGCCAAAAGGTGAGGAAACATATCGAAAAGAGGGGCAACATAGCTTACAGTTGCAAAATTGAACGTGGGCTTGGAGGAATAACCTGGCTCTGAAAGAACAGAGGATGGGGAGAGAGGGAGAGAGAGTATTTATAGATCTGAGCTTGAATGAGCGCGCTTATGACGGGGCTTAGGTTTGAGAAGGGCCTTTTTTGGAGCTTGAAACTGCAACAGACGGAGGAGGAGGTGACGGGGAGGAGCTGGCGACGAGGAAGAGCTGGCGACCTAATAAATTTCCTCTTCTTGCCCGTTTCTCACCGGCACCGACCAAATGAATTTCCTCTTCTTTCTGGCGTTTCTCTGCTTCCCGTGAGGAAACGAATTGAAAGGCAGTCACTCGTTCAGCTCAAGCACTAGAATTAGATAAAGTTCTACCTTTTAGCATCAAAAGGCTAGAAAAATATTTGATAGTGTTAATGAAAGGGTGCCTGTAACAAGGCGTGGCTGGAACCCTAGAGAAGAGATGCAGTCGACGGAACGGGGCTGGAGGTAGGGGGTGAAACCGAATCGAATCCGAGAGCTGGATTATTAGTGAAGTGAAGTGTTGTGTGTTGAACGGAAGTGGGAGTCAGTAATTAGTTGGGCTGGTTTATTAGCATAAGTCATGGGTTGGGTTATTTGTAAGGGCTAGGCACAGAGTCAGTAGTTAAGTTGATTAGTTGAGTCCTTGGGCCTCGTGGGCCATTATCCATTTAGAAGATGTTTGGTTTAATTCTTGTCATCGGTCCAGTAGTCCAGTGTTTTAATTGAGTCCAGCAATAGGCCCATGGCCTCTTTCAGTTTCTGAGTATACGTAAAGCAATGGGAAATGTTTTAAGGCGATCAAATCCTAAATTTCCTTTTTTCTCTCTATTCTCTTCTCATTCTTTCTGTGTCTGGAAGCGCTCCCCTCAGCTTATTTGTAATTTGAGTGTGAAATCCAAATAGGTGTGTTACGAGTTAATTTAGATTTGAAAAGAGAACCGCGAGAAGAATAGATTTTGACACCTGATGGGTGCTTTTTACTTGGCCATTAATTGAAAGAAAACCAACCAGTTGAATTAAAGGCTAGGAGAGGAAGGGAAAATTCGTTAATGGGTGCCACTGACTCATTTGCCCATGGCAAGAGAGAGCATGTTGCAGAAAGCACAGAAAATTATGTCAAATGTTGTCGGGCGGTGGATAAAACACTGAGGCAATACCTTGTACTCTGCTGTGGGACGGTGGAACCTGGAGGAGACAAATGCTGTGGGACGGAACCCTAGATTGCAATGTTATAAATCGGTGCAATTGGTTCGCGGTAAAGAGAACTGTGAATGCGGACTTGAGAAGGATCGAGCGTTTTATGCTTCTATTTGTGATGCCACACCCACAGAGGATAGAATCCCACAGAGGATAGAATCCTCACCAAAGGCTTTTTTTTTTTCCAATCATTTTTTTAAACGCTTTCAATATTTTTAAAGAATACAAAAAAATCAAAAATTCATTTAAAAACACTTACTTAATCATTAAGTAAAAAAAATTAGAAATAAATAAAAATAAAAATCTTTTGTAAAAATAATATTTTCCTTCAGATTAATTCCACATCAGTCGTCACATTGGCCGGTGTGTTAAAAGAATAGTGTAAGTGTGCTGTCCAGTTTTAATTATTACACGTGTCCATTAGTATAAATTTTATTTTTTTATATTTTTTTATATTTTTTAATATATTTAAATATTTTTAAAAAATAAAATAAAATATTAATAAATTAATAATTACTTTCTTAATCAATAAATAAAAAAAATTAATAAATAAATATATAAATAGTCAAAATAATAAAATAAAATGAAACGACATAATAGCATCGCTAAAAAAAAAAAAATGCTAGAAAGCACGCCGGCCATGAGGCACGAAACATACCCTCCATGTCATTAATAATGAAATGTCCATTTTGCCCTTACTTGAATCATTTGCTTTCGTTTTGCGCCACCAGAAGCAATCTCATTTCTCTACATTTCGTTCTCTCTATCGCAGAACGCGGTGCCAGACCAGGTGAGAGAAGGAGCTGAAAGCAGCTTCGACGAACCGTTCTGAAACTCATACGGTTGGACTATGTAGAAGATGATCCACGAATGAAAAAATGTCTGGACTCTGAACTAAATTCTTGTGGACAAATTCCAGTTCAATACAAAACGATATCCTTCCAGAATTTCTCCAAGTTTTCCCACCTATGCTACTATTTTTTTTTTTTTTTTGCGAGTCTGGAAGCATAGTGCCTTTTGAACTCATGCGCAGACCTAGCTCCTATCAATTACAAATTACAGACAACATCCAACATGAAAATAAATATTTGATAGCAAATTGTTTTAATTTCACACAGTAATGGCAATTGTTGGACACCCTGCTTCGTCAATGCCAGTATCAGGGTCTGTTTCATTTCTATTTTAATTGTTTTCAATCTTTTAGGGAGTTGTTTGATTTCATGAGCATGCGGATGTTTTTAGAAGTCTTATTGCTTTTCCAATTTGTCAAAAGTTTTTTTTTTTTTTGTGAAGTGTTTCTATAGTTTGTTGAACCGTGTTCATCTAGCATTTTTGCTTTTGAAATGGTTTTGTTAATTTGAGGAGCGATTCCATACTAGAGCTCATGTTCTACCAAACGTTTTTGACGTAGTATTTAATGGGATTTCACCATTCTTCTTCCAATATTATCATTCTGAATATAAATCAAGATAAAATATAAAATGCAAAGAGAGAGAGAGAAAGAGAGAGAGAGAAAGAGAGAGAGAGAGAGGTGATTACCTTTCCTTTGGACAATGGGCTTCTTAGTACAACGGGAGGATCGGAGGTGGGCAGCGCAAATGGGTGATGGGCGACTGCCTTTGAGCAATGGGTTTCTCAGAAAAAGAGAGATTTGTTTGGGAGGAGGGCAGCAGAATGCGGAGAGCTTTGCGTGTTACAGTTTTAATTTTTTTTTTTTAACCCCAATTATCCACGTGCAATTCGTGAGCCTATGGTAGGAGTGTAACCGGTTCAGTCTAGTTCGGTTTGGTTTTGGATAAAATTTAGAACCGAATCGGTATATACTAGTTTTGTATTTTCAAAAACCGATTATGCACTGGTTATTTCTCCTAAACCAGTACTTCCGTTTTTATCAGTTCCGGCCCGGTTCGGTCCAATTTTTCAATTTTAATAAAATGTAAATTTGTAAAAAAAATAAATAAATAAAATAAAATAAAAACTATTTTAAAAAAATCTATTTTATACTTACTTTTATTCCAAAATCTGATCAGTACAAAAAACTCTGAAGGTTGATGTTTAAAAGAGCCCAGAAGATTGCAATATAAATGACAAGAAAAGATTTGCAATATAAATGCATGATCAGGACAAAAAGTCAAATCTTATATATCATATGTTGTCTAAACATACATATATATATATATATATATATATATATATATATATATATATATAAGCAAGGTTTTAATTGTTAGGGAAATACCCAACTTGGGAAATGGCTGTTTGCCTGGCCCTAGCTAACTTGTGAATTGGTTTGAAGACCAAGACTTGTTGAGACTGTTGAGGGCCTATGTTGTGTATGGAAATGGACGGAGGGAATGGAATGAGTGTTATGTTGTAATCTGCGCTGTTTATGGTTTACCATTCAGTAAACTAAATCCAACATTCATGCTTGTGGTTTAACATTTGCTACTTGAACCTTAGAACTTGTAGAAATGAATTCCTAGCAACCTCAAAATGTTGTGCATTGCTACTAACATATCATAAGTAATAAGAATAATATTCCTATAATTATTTTACAACTTAATGTGATACTTTCATTTCTTTAAAAACATTCAAAGTCAAATTTATTTAAATTCAAATTTTACATAACTACCCTCCATTTGGAACAGGGTTGTAAAAGGGGTTATAGAAAAATAACTTACCTCTATAACTAAATATAGGCAGCCTGCAATGTGAAAATTTGAAGAGCTACCATGCAAACTACATCAGATTAACACAAACATTTATAAAAAGTTGCATCCAAGTTCATGAAAAACAACTAACACTTACATATATATATATATATATACATACATACATATACAGATATTACAGATCACTAGCTATATATAAAGTCTGATTGTGGTATGAGATATACACATCCGAGATTGTTCCAAAGCTTGTTCATATGATTCATACCAGATTTCAAAGTAATTTCAAATAACTTAAATAAGTGAAATGAAAAAAAAAAAAAAAAAGTGTGAAAAATTACCGTCGAAGACAGGGAGACGTGAGAGAGGGGTTGTCTGCTGCGTGAGAGATCCGAGGGCTGCGTGAGAGTGAGGCGATGAGAGACAGAGAGGGCAGCGCAGCGTTGAGAGAGGGGCCAAGGGGCTGTGTTTGCGATGGGAACGGCTCGAGAGGTGAGGCCGTGAGGGGAGGTGCAACGGCGAGAGAGCGGGTCTGTGTTTCTGAGGGGGCGACGGCGAGAGGAAGGGGACTCAGGCTGAGGGGTCGACGGCGAGATGTGCACAGTGCAACGGCGTGGGCCGTGGCCGCGTGAGAGGGCAGAGAGGCTACGAGGCAGAGAGTGAGGAAGAGAGGGGTAGGAAGACTGGGCTTTTTCAATTGGGAATTTGGGATACCGGAGAGGAAACGGCGCCGTTTGCTAATACAATAATGTATTTATCAAAATTATTACTAATAGTCTAATACTATAGTAGTAATATACTATAGTCTAATATATTATATAATAGTATTAATATTAGACTATTAGTATAGCTATATATTAGTATTACTTATATTGTTTTAGTATAACTATAGTCTATACTAGATTATAAATATTAGAATAACTATATATTATACTAGTTATAGTTATATAATATATTATACTATATAATAGTATTAATATTAGACTAGTATTATTATATATATTAGTATTAGTTATATATTAGTTATAGCTATATAATATATTAGACTATATAATAATATTAATATTAGACTATTAGTATAGATATATATTAGTATTAGTTATAGTGATTTAGTATAATTATATTAGTATTAGTATATATATTACTATTAGTTATAACTATATAATATGTTAGACTATATAATAGTATTAATATTAGGTATTAGCAATTCAGCATAGCTAATTAGCTATATATTCGTATTAGTTATAGCAATTTAGGCCTCGTTTGCTTTCAAGGATGAAACTAAAAACTCTAAAAACTTTTCTATGTTTTGTATAGTTAGACTGTTTCTGAAAACAAACGCTCATTTTTTATCCCATCTCATCTATTAGTATGGTTATATATTAATATTAGTTATAAACTTACATATTAGTATAGCTATATAATATATTAGACTATATAATAGTATTAATATTATACTATTAGTATAGTTATATATTAATATTAGTTATAAACTTATAGTGATTTAGTGTAACTATATTAGTGTAAGTGTAACTAATACTATATTAGACTATTAGTATTAGTTATAAACTTATAGTGATTTCGTATAGCTATATAATATATTAGACTATATAATAGTATTGATATTATACTATTAGTATAGTTATAAACTTATATATTAGTATTAGTTATAAACGTATAGCGATTTAGTATAACTATATTAATATAAATATAACTATAGTCTATATTAAACTATTAATATTAGTTATAAACTTATATATTAGTATATTTATATAATATATTAGAGTATATAATAATATTAATATTATACTATTAGTATAGTTATATATTAGTATTAGTTATAAACTTATATTGTAGTATAGCTATATAATATATTAGACTATATATAATATAATTTTTATATATTTTCATGTTTAAATCATATGATCAATTAAATTTTTATATTTAAGATTAAACTTTTATTTTTTAAATTAATAACATTATCTTATATATAATTATAATTTATATTAATAACATATGATCAAACAAATTACAAATGTTCATATTTAAGATTAACATTTTATGTTATAATTTATAAATTATAATATGAAATTATTTCATATATGATATATAATTATATATATTATATATACAACTTTCACATAAAATTATATATTATATATAAAACTTCTATATAAAAAATATATAATGATATATATAAAAATATTAATTTATATATATATTTCTAACTGGTCCGGTCCGATCCAAGAAATTTTAGAACCAGAACCGAACCGGTTCCAGCCAGTTTCCCTAATACAAGAACTGGTCATGTCGAGTCGGTCTAGTCCGACCCCATTTTCTAATTTAAATTTACACCCCTGACCCTCTTGGAGCTTTCTTGTAGCACTGCTCGTGTTAAAAATATAAGATCATATGATTTTGCAAGGAATAATATTATATATAAGTTTTAAATAGATAAATTTTGAATAAATTTTTTATAAAAAAAGTGAATCTTAATAATAAAGAATACTTTTTTTAAATATTTTTTAAATAAATTTCAATTTTTTTATAAAACTTATAGGGAGTTTATCTATTTAAAATTTGTATAAATTATTCCTCTTTTGCAATTCATATTTGTTGAGTGGATGGTTTTAATGTAGCCCTATCTGGTGGATGATTTTGGTTTGGTTATTCCAATTTAGCCCAATTGTTAACGATATTTACTAAATTAATACCTCCTTCTATCAAGCACGTGATCGTTTGCTCTTATTGATGAGTTCACAAAATCTCATCTTATAATTTTTTATAATTTTTTATAATTTTTTTTCTAAACATCACTTAAATATAAAATATTTTTAAATTTTTAAATTTTAAATTTTTTATCTAATTATTACAAATTTTTCAAATTTCTAAATAAAACATAAAAAAATAAAAAATTCAAATTTTAAAAATAAAAAATAATATTCAAACAATTTTTTAACTTTATAATATTTTTATTCAATTTTTTTTCTCTCTTTTCAAAATTCGATAAAATATCTTATCTCGTTACTCAAATTGTTCTACTTTCAATCAAGATCCCGAGTAAACGAGCAAGATTGTTAGATCTATAAGGCAACTAATAGTTCACTGAGAGTTTTATTTGAAACAGTACCCAAAAACAGAAGAAACGAGGAAAATGGAAGCATGTTTCATATGCTAGCCTTATGGGGGGAGCTTTTTGTTTACTACGGTTTGCACTAAATCGGATAATTTTATGAGATCGGAGTCTTAAGCCGGTTTATGGCTAATTCAGGTAGAACACATTGGGAATGTGTAAATAAATTTTAATTTATATATATATATATATATATATATATATTATTTATAATCTTGTATCTAATTTATATATCTCTCTCTTAGTTTTTTTATACTTTTGTTCTTGCTCGTCTACAATTCATAATTGGCACAAGCCAATGTACTTAAATGGTCACTCTTAAGGGGTGCTTTGCAAATTATCAACAATTTTTTAATATATTTTTCTTATATAACATCAAATTAGAATTTTGTCTCATTTAAAATTTTATGGTAACTACATTTTATTTTCCTATTTTATTTCAAGAAATCAAGTTAGAATATAATATTTACATTAAATTATTTCTCTTTTAAGGTTTGTAATTATTAGTGGTGTAACCGGTCCGGTCTGATTTTGGACAAAATTTAAGACCGAACCGGTATGTACCGATTTTGTATTTTTTAAAACTGATTACGCACCGGCTCCTAAACCGATACCTCCGGTTTTACCAATTTTCAGTTCAGTCCGGTCCAATTTTTCAATTTTTTAAAATGTAAAAAACATATGATAAAATGTTACTTCTTATGATAAAATGTTATTAATAATTTAATATATATATATATTATGTTAAAAGCATATAATCAATTCAATTTTCATTTTTAAGATTAAATTTTTATTTTATAAATTATAATAACATTATCTTATATATAATTATATTAATAACATATTATCAAACAAATTACAAATGTTGATATTTAAAATTAACATTTTATGTTTTTTTTTTTTTGATAAGTGATTAACATTTTATGTTATAATTTATAAATTATAATATGAAATTATTTCATATATAATATATAATTATATATAAAAATTTCATATATAATTATATATTATATATATAACTTATATATATATAATATTTTATATAATATAATATAAAAAATTAAACTTTATATATCTTTTTTTTTAACCGATTCGGTCCGGTCCCGAAAACTATGAAACCGAAACCGGACCGGATCCGGCTGGTTTTCATAATATAGGAACCGGTTCTGGACCGGACCAATTTAAAATTGGACAAACCGATCCGGTCTAATTTTCTAATTTTTCAGTTTAAATTTACACCTCTAGTAATTATCTAGGTGAAACATATTTAACAAAAAATATCATGTTCATTGGATAGCCGGTTATGCAGTATATAATTGCACTACTTAAAGCTTTTAAATAGATGACTTTAGTCACGTTAGTGCTATATATTATTAAGCAAAATACAAAACTTAGTTTATAGTTTACATATATTACCTATATTTTATAATTCCTATATAGATTGTTTCCATAGTTCAACATTTTCTCGTAATTGCAACATATGAACAGCTTTGATGTAAAATTACCGATATTCATGAAAGAATGCAAGTCGAAATTTATATTTGTCTTTCTAATTTTATCGGTTTTTTTTATCAATTTGTAAAATATGTTCATAAATTTTTTTTTAACTCAACTATTTATTAGTATCCGGCCTCTCCAAACTTATAATACCGGCTTTACCCTGCCTGCACCTAAATCTAAATTGCATGTATGATGTGCCATGAGATTGACTACCCCTGAACCTAAACTTGAAGAAGCATGCTGCACCAGGCAAAGTCAAAGAATCCTCCGGGGCTGCGACTGCAAGCTTGAATCCGGAATCCTTGTACAGATCGTCCATAATTTGTTTAAGGTTCATCACATCTTTTCCATTATGTTCAGCTTCAACTCTAGCCAAGGTAGCAGTGAATGTAATTCAAATGATTAAATTTATTATTTTTTGTCTGTTTAAATTTTTGAAATAAGTGATGATTTAATGTAATATTTTCAAAACAAAATAAAGTTATTACAGATTTTTCTATAGCTATGGAGTACATAAAATTTTTGGTCCGGAATAATTTCTTTTATAAGTTTTTAAAACAAAGTAAGGAAAATATTTTTTTTTTTCACAAAATTAGGGGTGGGGCCAGTCGCCCATATCTAGTCGCCGTCCACCTACCCTCCACCATTTGACCCCCGCCTGGGCAAGGCAGGGGCTCCGTCCATCAGATGCAGGTGGCAAGGTATCCACCCACATTTGTGAGCCCAACGAGGATGAGGGCAGGCTGGGTCCAGGCCCACCTGTATGTTCTCTAGTCCACCTTCTTATATATATGTATATACTTATAATGAAACGACATCATTTTGGGTATCTCCAAAACGGCATTGTTTCATTAAGCCTAATGTCCCCCCTTGTCGAATCCCACACCCAGAACCCTCTCCCACTCTCTCAAACCCCCGTCTCTCTCTCTCTCTCTCTCTCTCTCTCTCTCTCTCACACACACACCTTGTCGCCTATCACTCTCCTATCAAGTCTCCACCTCTCTTACTACCACCGTCGCCATCCACAACTCACGTCGTCTTCAAGCACCAAACCCCTCTCTCTATCTCTGTATGTATTTTGAAACCCTAGTCTTGATTTTTTTTTTTTTACAATGGATTGGACTATGAAGGATGAGGTTGTGTTTTGTGTACTATGGAGAATTGGATTGTGTGTATTGATATGAATTGTTGATTGGAATTTATTAATTTGGGGCTAATTTAGAGTTTCAATCTAGAAACCCTAAATTAGTTTAGGGTTTCAATCTGAAAAACCCTAATTTATGTTAGGGCTTCTTATTGAAACCCTAAATTAGGCGGGGCTCATACCGAAACCCCTAACCTAATTTGTTTCTGAGTTTCAATTTAGAAACTCCAAGTAATTTCTGGGGTTTCAATTTTGATTTGTATGATTTTAATTGTTATATAATTTTTGCATCATGTCAAGTATTTGTGAGTCAACTCCATGGATAGTGGGTTAAGTTCGAATACTAGCACTAATGTTAGCTTCCCTACCCATACCCAACCCATGGGCCGACCAAAGTTAGAAGATTGTGACCCCAATGACCCATAAGCCAAGTATAACCATTGCGATAAAATGTATGGACGTCACTACAAAAGACATGGTACATCCCAATTGAATGTTCACTTAGAAGAACAATACAATAAGAGTCTAATTAGGCGTTCTTTACAAGAAAATAGTCAATCTAGATTAGAGATTGGACTTAAAAAAAATAGCGGATGGAAATAATGGACAAACGTTGAAGGGTTATATCAAGTATGTTCCGGAAGTGTGTAGGAGTCACCTACCTTGTATGATTATAATAGATGAGCTACCATTTCGGTTTGTTGAGGATGAAGGTTCTTGGAACCTAAGTTTAACACTCATTTTCGTCACACGGTGGTGAATTAGATTATGAAATTATACAGTGTACAAAAATATTTATTGAGAAACCAATTAAAGGGTCAAAGAGTTTGTCTTACTACTGACACGTGGACATCGGTCCAAAACTTGAACTATATGTCTTTGACATCCCATTTTGTAGATTGTGATTGGCAATTAAGCAAAAATATTCTCAAATTTTGTTTAATTGCCAATCAAAAAGGTGGGACCATTTGGAAGGCCTTGAGATCGTCATAAAGGAGTGGGATTTGAAGCAGATTGTGACAATAACAATTAACAATGTCTCATCTAATGATACCACACTCGAGTATCTTAAGAATAAGTTTCAAGAGAACAATAAGTCAATCATGGTTTGTGAGTGTTTACATGTTCGATGTGCTGCACATGTCCTCAATTTTATTGTGGTCAGCAGTTTGCAAGATGTTCATGATTCGGTTGCAAGAGTTATAAGTGCAGTGAGGTTTGTAATCTTCACCAACTAGGCTTGAGAAATTCAAGGTGTATGTTCATACTACTGGTATTGAATGAAATGAGGGGTTGTGTCTTGATGTTTCTACTCAACATTCTTGATGTTGGAGATGGCCTAACAGTATAGATAGGCCTTTGACCTCATGGATGACGAGGATATACAGTATGTCAAACACTTTGAGGATGATGGGAGATTGGGGCGGCCCAAGAATTATGATTGAGACATAGTGCGGGTAGTGCGGGTTGTTTGTAGAATTTTTGAGACTTTTGTATGAGGTGACATGCACCATTTTCGGGTCTTTGTACGTTACATATAATGAATATTGTGACATTGTCAGCAAGTTTGTCAGCTGAAAGAACAATTGGATAGAATCTGTGGGAGTGTTGATCTTACTTTGCGAATATGGCAATGAGCATGAAGCTCAAGAATGAAAAGTATTTGAGAGATTTGAGTATAATCAACATTTTTCTATATATGACTACTGTTCTTAACCCGCAATACAAAATTGATGGCATGGTGTATAACTTGGAAAGCACCAAAGGGAAGGTATGGGTGCATCATATCATCATATTGCAATAAGGGTTAAGGAAACCCTCAGTAGAATGTATGCTGAGTATGCCGCATTCAGGGGTGTTAATATTCTAGCACCTACACCTACTGCATCTCTTCCTCTCGAAGTTGGGATGGTGAAAAAGCTTAGGTGAGCTGAGAGGTATAAGCACGTTTTTGAGTTTCAGAAGACTTCATATGGCCAATCAGAGTTGGATAGATACTTGGCAGCGGAGATGTAACTAATTATGTGGTAGTTTGATATCTGAGCTTGGTAGAAGGTCAATGTCATCAAGTATCCCATTATTGGAAATATAGTCCACAGTATTTTAGCCATCCATATTTCTATCGTAGCCATAGAGCCCGCCTTTAACATCAGAGAACACATATTGAATCCATTACGGATTGCCAATCACAATCCGCTCACCACTATCTTTCTAGACAATTAACGCATATTCATTGTCTCCTACCACTGTGGAGACTTTGATTTGCACTCAGAAATTGATCAAATGGAAGCTAATTAATATTCTGAATGTAGTAGACTTTGAAGAGACCAACAAGGAAGATAGTGGTGATCAACCTGGATCTAGTAATCGCTCTTAATTCATTATTTTACTTTTACTTATAATATATTGTGTTATATTTATTTGACCACACTTATTTTCAAATTCAATTGTTGTAGGAACAACTTCGAGAAATGAGGCTATGTCTTAATCTACACCAGCAAGAAAATGAGTTGATCCACCATTGCCATTGATTTATTAACTTTCTCTCTTAATTATTTTTAGTTTTTTTACATATGTATATAATGTTTGTAATTCTTTTTTTTTTCCTATTTTATTTTTCAGATTTTATAATATCACTTGCCCAAACCTAGTCTCAATGATCTCATATTATATTGATAGAAAGGCCTACAACTACAAGCTTATGATCTCATCTTGACATTGGTTTGTTAACTTTGTCTTTTAATTATTTGTAATTTTAATTTTTTAACTTGTTTACATCGTATATATAATGTTTGTGATTATAATTTGTTTTCTCATTTGTTTTCAGGTTTTATAGTCTCACTTGCCCACCCCTTGTCTCAATGATCTCATCTTGCTATAAGCCTACAACTAAAAGCTTATGATCTCATTTTTTTTTTATATGTATTTCAATTTTAGAAACTTAGAATTATTTTGGAAACATTGTTATTGATTCAATTTATTCGACAATTTGTAATATTTTTAGATTAATTTGTAATAGATTAGAATTATTAGTTACAACTTAGAAGTTACTAGTTAGAATTTAGAACTAAGTAACTTTATTAGATATCATTGAATTTTATGTTTTATGCTTTAACTTTTAAGTTTAATTTTTTATATTATGTATTTAATTGTTTTTCAATTATTTTTTGTTGAATTAGGTAAAGAAAGAAATTAGAATGGAATTCAAGCTAATGTAGAGATTTGTTAGAATTGTAGCTTGATTTATGTTGAAAACGTCATTCTAGAGGCTTGGTTGACTATGGCTCGAACTTGGCTCGAGTGAATTTCAGACTGATTGTTCGCTCGACAGTTCACTCAAGTCAACAATTTGTTCGACCAATTTCAAACAAATCGTTCACTTGACATTTGCTCGAGCGAATGTTTAAAAAACCTAGTTCTTGCACCATTTTGTATATAAACATATTTTGTGTTTTAGTGATGTTTGAAAATAAAATTATGAGAAATTTTAAAAATATTTGAAAATATCTCGTTTACCCAAATAAGCCCCAAATCTTTCTATTAAAAAAGATTCATAGAGCTTATATCAAAACAAGATTATTTGTCAAATATGGGTTGACATAAGAAGTGTCAAAATATAAACTAAATTATTAAAATAATTTATTTCCATTGGTGATTTAATATGGTATCAAAACAATGACCTCAAATTGAAATCATGACTTCACTCTTTACTCCATTTTAATTTAATATTCCATAAAGATGTGTGTTCAAAAGAATCCAATTCCGTCCTGATAAATTTTCTGGTTTACAAGGTAATGATTATCACAAGAAGACAAGTTAAAACGATCCAGGAAATGCAGAAATTTCATATGAGAAATATGATCATTTAAATCATTGTGAAAATTGATGACTTGCATTTAAAAGAGTAGCAATATCAAATAGTAAAAATTACAATGCATGTTCTATCATAAATTTCTTGTTTTTATTCTCAGTACAAGATACTTCAACTTGCTGTAAATACATCACAACATCCAAATTACAATTGCCATAATCACTATGCCATGCAGTTATACACAACCTAGTGAAATGAAGCTCAAGAGAGAGAGTGCAGAGAAGAATTATACACAAGCAGGAGCATCAAAGTTGGGAAATACTATGAAAGCAAGAGACAATGGTGCGATATATAATGGAGAATTCACGCCATTATGAACAGGGTCCAACCTTGGGATTTCTCCTTCATCTGTAAGCTTTAATGGAATCCCATTTAGAAGGGAGATTTCACTGCGAATGTAGCCGTCTTTTGGCGTCAAGTGGTACTCCTCTCTGTATAATGGTCCATCTGAAGCTTTTCTTCCAACCCAAGAAACTGTTCTCTTAAGATTATGCATCAGTGATCCTTCACCTTGAGTTGTTTTCCCTTTTGCATGAAAATTTACGTTCATACGATTCTCAACCTCGATTATGAAATCAGTCTGATTGCTTAAATTAATCAGCAGTAAAGTAATACCCGCCTGTAAAAATGTGATGACAATAGGCAAAAGTTGGCAGAAAGAAATAGGGGAATTTCAAAATTTAAAATAAATACATAAATCAGGAAATACAAGATATTATAGAGTGACAAGAAGCCATATTGCAGAAACAGCAATCTTCACATGTATATGAAAGTTTTAGGGACTTATGGAAGAGAGACCCTCATTCTAAATAAAATCTTCTTATAGTAAAAATTGAAGAGAAGTAGCCAGGAGGAAGGAGAAGCAGGGGGGATAGGGCAAAATTAACTTTTGAAATCAAAACTTTGATCCAAAAAGTTGTGCTGAAGATATACCAAGCCACATGCCTCAATCGAGCGCCAGAACCTCGTTGTGACCTTAGACCATAAAAATAAAGTATTCGCAAATCAACTAAGTTGGTACAATAATGAAGCCTAAGAAGTGCACTTGCAATAATTGAGACTCAATGAAATCTGGATCTGCCAAGGAGAATATTGATTCCAGAGATTCAGGTTCAGATGGCCACAGGAGTAAGCAGAAATGACTAATGATAGAAAGTAATAATGAAAAGGATGGTTATGAAAACCTCACCACAAAAAGATATGACTTACACCTACTAATCCAAAAATTTCCTTGACACTCCTACAATGTTCCCACAATTATTTACTTCTAAATAAGTCAATACAAAATCAGCACAAAATTGCGCCTTACCCTTCCTTTTGAACAATGGGCATAAGAGCGTAAATATGATGAAGCACCAGTATCAACAGCAAGAACACCTTTCCCCATAAGTCGATGCCATAGAAGTGCGCTACTCAAATCACGATATCAAACAAAAGGCAACGATATATAATTAGATAAGGCTCGCAAAGAAAAATACTGACCAATGCCCCCCCCCCCCCAACAAAAAACAAAAAACAAAACAAAACAATAACTTATGCTCTTGCCTGTAATAGTCAGGTCTGGGAACAAATGTGGATGTGTTGAGGAGACCATAGTTCCCACCAACTAAAGACTGCCTGCAGTATACCGTTGTATTGTATTTTGATGCCATTCCAAGCTGATCTAAGTACCTAGAATTTAAACAGGAAAAAGAGAAATCCTGAAAAATTGATGACGCAAACAATATAGAACAGTAGTAAATCAAAAAATGCTTAAACTATATAAAAGTTATGGACAAAGGACAAGAAAATGGAGAAAGAGGCAACCAAAATTACCAGAAGCTGTTTACAAATGTGTCAGACACATGGCGACCACCACTGTTATATGCACCACCAGATTCTCCAACCCATGCAGAAGCCCAAGGACCATGCTTTTGAAGAATTTGGTGAAGATTGTTGAATGTCTCTGATATCTTGCTCAAGTGAGAGGGATCCAATATCTTGCTTTCAAGACTCGGGTCAACACCTGAAATGGATAGAGGAATTGTAAAAGCAGAAGCATGAGGGCACAGATAAATATGAGTGCGCCTTTGGGTGTGTCAAGGCATGCCAGATCTTAGCCATCATTACAAAACCAGAGGTCTTGAAGTGTAGTCTTTAGGAGTTGAAAGTAATCTACGTATGAAAGAAAAATTTACACTCGCCTATTTGTTTTGTTGGGTCTTAACCTCCATGCCAGTTTTGAAAGTGTGCGTGTTTGTGCACTGTGTGCGAGAGAAAGGGAGAGAGATTCAACAGACTCAGACAGAAGATAAGAAGACAAATAATTATGCCAATATTTTTGTTGTAAAGCACACAAAAATGTAAGTTTCTTTTTATTGGGTGTGGAATCACAGGTGGAATGAACTGCTTAATATCTTCTGAGTGGGGAAGAGGAGTTTGAACAATTTCATAAGAAACAAAGAAGAAAGTGTTTTATGCATTTTACTTATCAAGAAAATTACACATTTAACTATTTTTCATGTCCTTGTAACCATTCATTGTGGCTGATACACGTCAGAGTTCCACTCTGAGGGGAAAAATGAATGTGCAAAGTAGACACTGGAATAATTTATCTGAAATGCTCCCATGTATAAGAACATCAAATTAAACCACTAGCAAATATTCAAGTCCTGGTTTCCCGGCAGAACAAGCATTTTGTATTGTCAAATAGCTCACCTGCACCTAAATTGTATATATGATGAGTCATGGCATTGATTACGCTTGGACCTGAAACCTTAAGAAGTTTAGTGTACCACTCCTGCTCAAAGAATCCTCCAGGTGCTACAAGTGAAGGTTTGAAGGTGGAATTCTTATACAACTCATTCATTACATCCTTAAGTTTGATCACGTCCTTCCCATACTGTTCAGCACCAACACTTGCACCAACGCCACTTCCACTCAATTCATTACCTACGATAGCAGAGGCAAAGATAATCATGAAGCAGAACAAGATAATGGCAAACAGTTAAGAGCTTTGTCTACTGGTCCATACCAAACTCCCATGAATCGATTTGGTATCCTTTAGAAATGGTATACGCCATCAAATCCTTTGTGTTACTAGGGTCCCAATCTCCTCCCCAAACACCCCTCTTGATCTTGTACCTTCCATAAAGTGCATTTAAGCCAAATGTCACAATTGCCCTACAAATGAAAGATTCAGGTAAGAATAAATGCAAAACCTCCGCCCTGCCCCCCACGCGGGGGGGAGGGGGAGGGGGATGAAGTTTCCTTTCCTAAATACTGTAGACACAAATTGGAAGAATAAATTGCTCAGATGTCATGAAGCTTACCCCGTCTTGGTGAAAAAAAGGTTCAGCTCATCCCACCTCCTCATGTATAAACAGCCCTTTGAAAATCCAAATAACCCATCTTTCATCTTTTGAAATGGATGGCAAGGAGACTTCAAATTTCCTATATTGTACAATACTTGATCTTGCAAAGATCCTCCAATTCTTATCCTCATATGCTTGAAAGCTATCAACCCACCAATATTGAAAGTGTAATACTATGTTGTTAGTCCAAATTTCCACTAGATACTAATAAAAAAACAATTTTATCACTCCGAAAAGTATTCGCATGTTATGAACATTAATAAAAAGGAGCAAGCTTGTTGAAGCAGACAGATAAACCTTGGATTGCTTTGGCAAGTATCGGATGAGACAAGTCCTGAAAAAAGCAAACTACACTGAGCCATGATTCAAATTGCTTCACTGCGTTCCAGCAATTTAATGAAAAGTGTGTGCTATTGTTCCTTCAATGCTAATATACACTCATATGGTGGAAACTTCTAGATCCTCACCAATTTTGTAACAGATGCATTCCCCCATGGACACTGGTTGTAGTCACACTTTGTTGGAGGCCACCAATCAAGAGTTGCACAGACGAAGTTATTGTCAGTTTCAGCTACTGTTGCAGTCCCATCTACTACAATTTTAGCAAGTCTAATTTCTTGAGCCAAAATTGCAGGCATAGAAACCAGGATGAGAAAAAGATTGAGGTAGAATCCCATGATGTAAATACTCTCAAGACCACCTCAGCCTATACAAGTTAACTGCAACAAGAAGAGTATTTCCTTAACGACAGGCAGATCTTATACAATGTGTAGAGCTAGTACAGGTTTCTAGACAAGAATTACATGACACTTGAGATTTTTCTACTTCATTGGGATGGGAGTTACAGAAGTTACAACTCTTGTTTGCCACAAACTACTACATTAATCATCTTTCATCTTTTCAGCCAACCAAGAATTTGAAAGAATCAAAGCTAAAATTCATTTCAATCTATAAAATACAGAAGAAATGTATTGAAAGAAAAAAATCCTAAAAAAAAGTGGGAGGAGAGAGAGGGAGGGTGAGAGAGAGAGAGAGAGAGAGTACAAAGCAAAATTAACACCAAGGAAACAAATATGCTTGTAATCAAGAACACGTATTGTGTTAGAAATTCTTGTTAGATCCACAAAGAGACGCAGAAAATGAATGCTTTCATGCTTTTATTTTATTTTTGTTTTTAAATAAGACTTTTCACCCATACTATAATCGGTTTTTCGGATATAAACCCAGAGCTACCCAGAGAGGATTAAGATGGTTATGGACAACCCAGATGAGAATTACCTTCAATAAAACTAAACCAGATATAAAGATCGCCATGGATGGTAATAATGGCGACGCTCAGTTCTAAAAGTAGCTTTCCTCGGCGGCATGCATCAGATATCAGTTTGTGGTGGATACATAAAGAACAAAAACCGAAAGCAACCCAAATAGAATTCAATAAAATAAGGCCAACCCAGATGAAAACCAACCTCAAATGTCAGAAACTCACCACTAATGGCAACAGTGAAACTCGACTGGAAAGCAACTTCTTTCGAAGTACTTCAAATAATGTTGCTCTTTTCCGGTGCGGAACGTGCTCTCTGCCTTCCTGTCTTGGCGTTTCTGACACCACAGAAAGCAGATAATCCAAATGGGGTGAAATGGATGGGAATCATACTTGTCAGTTTGGCTAAAAGTTAACAGCTAAAATTTAGCTATGGTTTTAGTGATAAGCATAATCTAGTCATGGGTTAGGTTAGGTATGTTGAAACAGTTGAGAATCTTTCTGAGGAAAGGTTGGATTTTTAGATAGCATACTTATTTAAAAAAACAAGAGGGCATACTTTTGGGTGTGTAATTGATATTTGGCAGAGATTCCATGCTCAGCCATTACCTTAGCTTTGACTGCAAGTTATGCCTGCACCAGATCTTTCTCATGTATTTTGCTTGTGTCGTGTTTTTTGGCGTTGAAGAATGTTTTCTGGCCTTGGGATTTGATTATTTCTTAATTAAATGGGATTTAAACAGTACAATCTGTCTATACAGGACCCATTCCCCTTCGTATCTGTTTTTTATTCGTCCAGGCATTTCCTTATAATATATATTAACTAACATTAGCAATTTTCTCGTTAATTTTATTTTAATTATTTAAAAAAATAAAAATACTTTAATCATAAAAATATTTTATAAAAATAAATTTACAAACTAATGTAATTTTTATTATGAAGTAATTCTAACCTATAACACTTTATACGTTATCAATAGAAGATATAATTTGGGCAAGAATTTTTTTTTTCTACTTACTCGAAATAGATAATACTTATTTAATAAAATATCTTCGTCTTTTTACTTATGAATCTACTTTTTTTTTTTTAAAAAAAAAAATTACCACAATACACATATTTTATATTAGTTATTGGTACAACGCAATTATGAGTATTAAATAATTTTGATACAAGTACTGTCGGCAGCTCTAAAATAATATCTATGAATAAATTCACTGGAGCTAGTAAGTTTCAACCCAACCTGGCCAAGTCCTTGTATTTAATTTTAATTTTTTATTTATTTTAATTTATTTTTACTGTAAGCTGTGCAAGTTTTGTCTTTTTACCCAAAAGAAAAGAGAAATTGATGACGCGTATAATTTACATACATTTTAATGAGTTATGATTTTGACAATCAGTTGGCCAAATGGATAAGAGTTTTTCTCCATATTGAATTCTAAAATATTGACACGTGTTTTTTGATATGACAAATATCTTTTTTTTAATGAACAGATATAAATATTTTAAGATATTTTTTTTAAAATTAATACTAGATTAATTTATAGATTGTGCAAATATCATATATTTTTTTAAAAAAAAATAGAATCTATTGTTATAAAATTAATTTTTTCATGTAAATTTTATATTTATTTATTTTTTTAAAAAAAATATACAATATTTACATATTTTATTACTGTAAATATCATTTTAAAAAAAAAATATGTATTGACTCATATTTAATAGACACTTGCCATATTTATAAATAGGTAGAGGAAACTCATATTTTATATAAGTATAAAAATAATGTTATATACAATTTTAGATATGTAAATATAACAATTTAAAAATAAATAAATAAATAAAAATTCCACATGAATCGCATGTGTGCTCTTAAAACTTGATTATGAACCAAAAAAAGGACTTTATTGATCGATTAACCAAATCTTTCTCAAATATTAAAATAATAAAATAAAATAAAAACAATCAGTGAAAAATATAATATATTATATTATCATTTTACTCACATCTCTATATATTGATATAGTATCGACCATCAATCATTCAATTTATTTTATTTTTTAAATAAAATATTGTCTAAGCATTGGTAGACATTAACAAGGTCACATTAGCATGAAAATGATATGGAGATGTAATATATGCCTATTTTAATACAAAAATGTCTTGGAAAGCTTGTTAAAAGATAAGTTTTCGTTCATCATCTTTTTAACTATCATATTCTAATATGGTATCATTATCGTCATTTATTTATATAACTTATAATCATTTGATATCATATAAATGAATAATGAGAAAAATATGATTGAAATGACTATAAATAGCATTTTTCCTATTAAAAAAACTTATATTTCTTTGTACATCTCACATTGTGGTGGAGTACCCACTCCATCAAGTATAAAGACACTGTACAATTGGGTCACCAAAACCTCATGCAATTCCTCTTCCCATAAGTTTTGATCTCCAAAAACTTTACAAGATTTTTGATAATGCCAAAGGCTCCGTTTGGATACAAAATCGTTTCATCTCGTCATTATAACTTTTTTAAATTCTCACACAAAATATAATAAACAATTCAATTTTTTCAAATATCAAAACAATAATAATATTAAAAAGTAATATTCTAATAATATTTTATTCAATTTTCACCTTTTATCTAAAACTATCTCATCTCATTTCACTATTCAAATACGGCCAAAATCTAAGAGTACACATATTTAAAATGGATTGATATAGATCAACCAATCTTTTAAGGCTAGGTGGGGTTTATGGTACCTATATATGTGATGTTAACCCAAATTGATGGCAAACCTAACCCTCTTTCATAAGGTCAAAATACCAAACACATTGAAATTATTGTCACTTCTCTTGGTCACCGACATCTTGTGAGCAAAATTCAAACTACTTGTGTCGATGTGTGTGTTGTTTTTTTTTACATCGAGGTTGTTCAACTATTCTTTTCACAAAAGAAATGAAAAATTGCAAATCTAATCAAGCATGTAATTTACATACATTTTAATGGCCTAAATAAGGATTAACATCCTCATGAACTCAATTAAGTTTTCTTTTAGGATCCGTTTGGATAAAGAGGTAAGTTATCTCATCTAATTTCAATTAATAATTTCACTACTATTTACAAATCATCTCAAATCATTTATTCTCATCTCATTATCCAAACGGACTATTAATCTTTTGATTAGATTGAGTATTATCAAAGACATAATTTATGTTGATTTTTATCTTAAGTTTTATAATTTATAATCATATTTTTTATGCGACATATTTAAATGATTACCATTTAAGTGGTTGAAAAATAACATTGCACAAAATATTAGACATTAACAAGTATGATTGAAAATGATACATGTCGGATGTGGCTTATATGTTCTCTCTAAAAGCTTTCTTTTCTACCCTTCTCACTAGAAAAACCAAAAGAAATTTTTTTTTTTTTTTTTCATCTACTAGAGGAGTTGTCCTTCTCTCTATCTCTTATCTCACCAACCACTTATATTTAAAACCAAAGTGGAAGTGGGTGAAAAGACTACTTTAGCAATTATAGTCTATATGAATGGTACAACTGAGTTCACTTCAATATAATTGAAGTACAATCTTGGTTTAATTTATTAGATTATAAAATAATTTTTATTATAAAATATAACTTATCATATAAAATAATATCAGTTTGTATACATTTTTGTAACATCTTTTCGTAACTGTAGCACTTATCTCCTCTAGACTAGCAATCTTCTGCTTGGCTTAACTAAGAAACAATGATTCCAATCTAAATTATTGCATATTTTTCCCGTCTTTTTTATTTTATTATTTGCACTGCATTCATTGTAATGAGATTTATATTGAGTTTTCCTACCAATCTCCTTGTATTTTTAACTATAATAAATATAATTATAGATTAAAAAAAGAAGTATTACAACTATAAAAATATCTTGTAAAAATAAATTAACAAACCGATAATTTGTATGATACATTATATTTGTTTTATAATTTAACCTATTATATCAACCTATATCAATTTATGTGTTTATTTTTATACAATCTCTTTATTGTTAAAATATATATTTTTTTAAAATACAAATCAGATTAAAAGATAGAAAATATAAAACTTAGGATAAAAAAGTAATTGAAAAAACCATAATAATTTTTCCGCGATTGATACAGATCAACCAATTGCTTTAAAGCCAAGTGTGTGTGGTTGCAGTACCTACAACCTAACGTGGATAAATCTGTAGCACTTTTCAGACATATTGTAAACCTTTGTTTGGGAGGAAAGATGAGAAATCTCATCTCATCTCATCTCATCTCATATTTTTTTTAAATTTTTATATAAAATATAATAAATAATTTAACTTTTTCAAATTCTAATTTAACTTTTTCAAATCTCAAAATAATAATAATATTCAAAAATAAAATTTTAAACTTTTATCTTAATATTATTTACAAAATTTTTAAAAATTTTCATCTTATCTCATCTACCAAGCATAACATTTCTTCATAAAAAAGAAAAAAGTCTTTTCTGTCTCTACTTCTACCCGCATGTCTCACCTCTGCTTGTCTTGTCTGGGGGGCCTCCTCCCCTCTTTATCCATTCTCTGACTCTCTCTCCCCTTATTTCTCCATTTATCCTTTTTTTTTTATGATTCCATAGACTACAATTACTATTATTATTATAAAAAAAAAATTCTCCGCCTAAATTCGAATATTTTTATATGGATAATAATACATTTATAATTTTTTTACATCTATTTTACAATTCATTTTATATCAACTAATATAATTGTGCCATTTAATCAAAAAATAATTTAAATTTGAAAAATGCTTAATAGACCGAGAAATATAACTGATTGTTTGTTTATTTTTTTTATTAGTTAAAAACATGATTATTAGTGAATTGATATTTTTTATTTTTTAAAAATATTTAAAGATGTATGAAAAATAGTTGAAAAAAAAGTAGATTTGCATTTACAGGTACAATTGCATCGTCCTTTCAATTTTACATTACTACACTTCATCTTAAATAAAGTTGTAAAATAATTATAAATTAATTGTAAGTTTATCATTTTTCTTTTCTTATTCATATATTTTTCATAGTTTTTTGTCGCAAGGAATCATTCACCTCTACTTTAATATCATTTTAAATTACTATTTATTTTCAAAGTAATCGTTCTAACCTAAGAATAATTGAAAATATGATACCAATAAATTAGTTGAGTGACTCAGTTCCATGATTTCGTAGCAAAATGATTAAGAAAATGATAATTATAATATCGATTTTTGCGATAATCTAAAGGATTGTTGTGAATCTAATGTTCTAGTTCTAGATAAAGATCGAGAAGATTGCAAGATCTTTATTTCCAATAATTCAGAGAAGTTTCTTTTTGAAAAATGATAAAGTAATATAAGGGTTCTGTTTGGATTCAGAGATAAGTTGAGATGGTTTTAGATGATTTGAATAAAATATTATTAGAATATTATTTTTTAATATTATTATTATTTTAAGATTTAAAAAAATTGAATTATTTATTATATTTTATATAAAAATTAAAAAAAATTATAATGATGAGATGAGTGACAACTCTTATACAACTATTAAATAAATTAATAATAACTCAAAATTCTTTTAAAAAAATAATAACTAAAAATTTATTTTTATTTTTTTAAAAATTATAATTTATTAAGAAGTTGTGCATGTGTTGTAATTGAGTCGTTATTATGAAATTTTTTATTTTTAAGTCTGTATGTAGAGCACATTCAATAGAATGCTTACACAGTATAATTTATTTTGAAAGATTAATTTTAAAATTTGAATCTTATAAATCAAATATTGTTATTTACGTGATGTGAATGTTTATACTCTACACATCGACTTGAGAATATAATAACCATTCCTGCTCTTTTTCTTGTGGTTGGCAACATGGGATTTTTTTTTTTTTTTTATATTTCTCTCAATTTCTTTTTTCACTCTCTATCCAAATATTTCATACTTTTGTCAAAACATCATATTTTAAGAACTTTTTTTATTTATTTATCAAAAACATCATATTTTGAAAATCAAAACAACTTTCATTAATTAAAAAAACCTCCCGCAAGAATTTTCCTTTTAAGTATATTTTCAATGAATCCAACAACTTTTTCAAACACCAATAATAACATATGAAAAAGACTTTTAATCCAAACATATTTTCAATGAATCCCACCATTTTTCACAAAACTGCAAAAACAATCTATCTCCAAGAATTTTCTTAAAAAAAGAAAAAGAAAAAAAAATAACATTCATGGATTCTCATGATCATCATCATTTTGTTTTGCTTGATCCGCTTTGTACTCATAATTCCCATTCTTCTTTCTTTGACGATGGTAAAGATGTCAATTAGAAGTTAAAGTTAACACTTTTGGTACAAAATTTGTTGAAATTTACTGTGTATCAACTACTATTTATTATCACATCTTACATTTATAATTTTTTTAGATAGTGATAGAGTTGTTATTCTATTTATGTCCATTTACTACTTATAGTATATTTAAATTTTTTTTAATATTTTCTTTTAAGTATTTTTTTAATATCTTTAATCATTAAGAAAAAAAAAAAAATAAAATTTTTTACTAATAGTTATTTTTTTAATCATTAAGTAAAATAAAAATTAAAAAAAATCAAATATAAAAAGAGTAGTAAATGAATAGTAGGAAGATAATAACCGTATCATTATCTATTTTTTTTTTTATCGATATGATGGTGTTTTTTTATAAGAGATGAATGTGTGTTTTATAATGTATGGAGTGTGAGATAGTAAATGGTGATTGTTTTGAAGAATTTTTCAAATTTTGTATCATTAAAAAAAAAAAAAAGAACAACAAAGGACAGATCTGTAAAATCGCTTTACTCTGTCACCAACTCACAATCTTCTTCATTCTTTTCCCATGTATAAACTCCCCTCCCCCTACACCTTCACCTCCTTTCCCTCCCATTTCCCCCCAAATCAAAAACCCTAGAAAAACCTTCTCTACCTCAAGATCCTTTTACAGCTTAAATCCCGCTCTCCCACTTAGCATTTCCCGTATTTTTTCTCTGTTCCCGCGGAATTCTATTATCTGGGACTTCCCTGTCTCACTCTAGCAGTCATTTCAAGGAAAATTTTCTGCAACCCTTTGTTTCCTCCCGATTCTTTAAAAACAAATTCTAATATTGTTCCCGGATTCCCCCAGTCTACCACTAATTTTCCGAATACCCATTTCGATCACAATAATTGTGATCGACTATCATTCGAAATTTTGCATTTTCTATTTTGTATATTAAACAATTTTTTTTTCTTAAACTACTTTTGTGGTTTGTGAAATTCGGGTTTTTTTGGGGAATAACTGATACTTTATTGTTGTAATTGAATTTTTTTGGGGGTTGGGGGGGGGGGGGTGAAGGTAAATTTTTCCATATTTGATCAAGTTGGGATGGAGAACAGTGGAGAAGCAGTAGATGATCAGGGCTCGGGATGGTTCCAAGTGAAAAAGGTGTTCTTTTGTATTCAATTTATTCCATGAATGTCATCAGCATTATTCTGATTTGGTGTGCTTTTTTTTATTTTCTTCCCTTGTAAAAAAGATATATTTAGCTGTTGTTTGGTTTTCTTAGAAAGCTGTGGGAAAGGAAAAGGAAACAAAAGCTGAGATTTCTTAAGGCGTGCATATGGTCTAATAAATTTATTTTTTAGCTAGCTTTTTATTCGAAATTATAATTTTAATGTAGTTTTTCTTTCAAGCATTGTTCTGGTAACTACCGCAGATTTCATTAACCAAGTCAGTGTGAATGATTGCGCTTGATAGTTATGAAAGTTGGGAAAACAACTCAAGCCAAATTAGCGAGTGGGACTTGGAGTACGAAAGTGGTGACTTCCACTCGTAATTACGAATTGCTTCCTTGCATCTCAAGTTTTTTATTTATCTGTTAGGCTTTTTGTTTTCATTTTTGGTGTAAACTTTTTTTGATAAGTATTTTTGGTGTGAAATTTTTAGTTATGCATTGATTTATTTGAGCTTGAAGTCCTTGACATTGTCTATGTCATAGAGGAACAAAAATGGCGCGGATGTTATTTCTTCCTTCTTTACAAAACAGAGGGTTTTGCAAATGTGCCTTACCCTAAATATAGTAGTCTAACTTGAAATAGATTGTTGCATGCACGGAACACAATCGAACAATCTTTTTAACCTTGCCGGCAATGCGTTTGACTTGACTTGTATTTCCAAGGTACACGATTGCACTATCGTTACCTGCTTTTTGGATGAGAAGTGCCTTTTTTTTTTTTATCAGAAGTGTTTATTTTGTGTTCTATGCGTTTTCTATTACATTTTTCCTTGTTTACATTATATATGATTCTCATACTTTAGCTGCATATATATTATTATAATTTCTTCTTGTACAGAAGCATAGAAGTAGTTCAAAGTTCTCTCTACAGAGTTGGGTTGGGGGATTTGCGGGAAAGAATGCTTCGAATTTTTTGCATTCTCAGCCCTCATTGAATGAAAATAATGGAAATTCAAGAGGTAAGCGCAGATCCCAGCTTCCCAAGGCAGGGGGAAATAATGCTGTAGGTAGCCAAAGTAGTGTTATAAATTCTATTCCTGTCCTGGATGAAGACAAAAAAGGCGTGCTCTTTCTTGACAAATGTGTAGTCCAACAAGATAATGAGTCTCCCAATTTGCTTCCATTGCCTGTTGCAAATTTGAATGGTGGAACTGGAGATATTGAGAAAACTACTCAAAAAGACAAGCCTGATGTTGTTCACAAAATCAAGTGGGGTGATCTAGAGGATGATGCTTTGCTCCTGCATCATGAAAACACCGATGGAGCAGGTATAAAGTTTGGTGATATTGGAAGTCATAACTTGGATGCCTGTAGGAAGAATGTGAATAATCATTGTTTGGTTTCCTCTGTTGCTTCTTGTGCTAACCCCCAACACAACAACTTGGTGGCAACTGCAGATGCAGATATATGTGGAAATGAGGTTTCTGAAAAGAACTGTATATCTGTAGAAGATGCAGAAGTACCGATTGCAAATGATCAAAAGCTTGATCCAGATGATGAAGTTTCGAACTGCAAGGATATACACACTGAACACGTGAAATCTGTAAATGGTGATCTTTCTAGTACTGGATCGTCATGTGCTGAAGCGGTAGGTATAGAGTTCAAACTTCAGGCACCTCACATTATACCTGACGCAGATGACACAGATAGTTCTGAAATACCGGTGACAAGCGGGGTTTCAAGCACAGCAGCAATTGACCAAAATGCTGAGTTATTTCCACCCAAAAAGAGTGGATCTGAAATATCAGGAGACTCTACTGTCACAGACCCTATTGAAGATCAAGGGGCTCCATCAGAAGATACAATGCATGAATGTAGTTCAAGCATGCAGATTGGGAATTCCCTTGGAGAAGGTCAAACGGGTGAAAGCAAAGAAAGGTTTAGGCAGCGACTTTGGTGCTTTCTCTTTGAGAATCTTAATAGGGCTGTAGACGAACTTTATCTTCTGTGTGAACTAGAATGTGATGTAGAACAGATGAAAGAGGCCATTCTTGTTCTTGAAGAGGCTGCATCTGATTTTAAAGAACTAAATGCTAGAGTGGAGGAGTTTGAGAATGTGAAGAGGTCCCCTCCTCAGCTAATTGATGGGGCACCGATCACATTGAAGAGTGACCATCGCAGGCCACATGCCCTTTCATGGGAGGTAAGCATGCTCGTGTTTTCATTTCTATTGTTACATAACAGCATTGGATGCTCATGTCACTTTGGATTCTGTTAATAAACAACGTTGAGGTCTGTTATTGGGCATGATATATGCTGATGCTCTGTAATAATTTTGTGTCTTGTAATCTTTTTCCAATAAATTGAATCTATGAATGTGATGGAATGTTCTTTCAATTTCTGATTGAATGTCTTTGCATTCGCACCTGCTTACTTGCTTGAGCTGTAGTTTTGGACTAGAGCAAGTATCGGGTTCACAGATCATACCATTATTTTGGCATTTTAATTGGAGTAAGGTCCCTAATGCTTCCTAGAAAGCATTAAAAAGTCTCTATCCACCTATTTCTGCAATACAATAAGGCTAGCCACTTGATGTTGAGTGCAGGTACGAAGAATGACGACTTCAACACACAAAGCAGAGATACTGTCATCATCTCTTGAGGCTTTTAAGAAAATTCAAAAAGAAAGAGCTAGTATGTGTACATCTAATGATGCAAAAATCATGGGGTCTGAGTGTTATTTTCAGTCTGGTGATAATCTGAATAAATCATCTGAGAAAACTGATGCAACACCCAATGCTAAAGATTTTCAAATAAAGTCAAGAAGACAGAGTGCAAGTACAGATTTCATTCAAGGAAATATTACTGGGGAAAAGCGTAATATCGAGTCAGGCAGGTCTTGCAAAGTAAACTTAGTACAAAATGGACGTGTCCCTCCCCATAACTCATCCTTTTCTGAATTTAGTTCCTCTAGGCCACCTCCTAGAGATATTTCTGCTGCTTTTACTGCTGGAAAGAGTAAGAGAGAACAACCTGGATCTGATTCAGATAGGTTGCTTTCTAAAAAAGAAAAAAATTTGGCAGAAAGTAGTGTTGAAAAAAATTCCAAATCTACAGATCATTTTAAGAGACAAATTCCTCTTTCAGAGAAAGAAAAGGAGAAGGAAAGGAGGAATGCAGCTCCTTGGAAATCCATGGATGCTTGGAAAGAGCAGAGGAATTGGGAGGAAATACTTTCATCTCCTTTCCGTGTCTCTACGCGTGTATCACATTCTCCTGGTATGAGCAGGAAAAGTGCAGAGCGTGCACGCATATTGCGGGATAAACTAATGTCTCCTGAGAAGAAGAAGAAGAAAGCTGCTATTGATCTGAAAAAAGAAGCAGAAGAAAAGCATGCCCGGGCAATGAGAATTAGAAGTGAGCTGGAGAATGAGAGAGTTCAAAAGCTTCAGCGTAACTCAGAAAAATTAAATCGGGTAAATGAATGGCAAGCTGTCCGCAATATGAAGTTAAGAGAGGGAATGTATGCTCGCCACCAACGTGGTGAATCTCGGCATGAAGCTTTTCTAGCTCAAGTTGTGAAGAGAGCTGGTGATGAAAGCAGTAAAGTTAACGAGGTTCGTTTTATTACTTCCTTAAATGAAGAAAACAAAAAGCTTATATTGCGCCAGAAACTTCATGATTCAGAGTTGAGGAGAGCTGAAAAACTTCAAGTTATAAAAACTAAACAAAAAGAGGATATGGCTAGAGAAGAGGCTGTGTTAGAACGCAGGAAACTCATTGAAGCCGAGAAATTACAACGCCTTGCTGAAACACAGCGGAAGAAAGAAGAGGCTCAAATTAGAAGAGAAGAGGAGCGCAAAGCATCCAGTGCAGCACGTGAAGCAAGGGCCATGGAACAACTTCGGAGAAAGGAGGAAAGAGTGAAAGCCCAGCAAGAGGAAGCTGAACTTCTGGCGCAGAAACTAGCAGAGCGACTTAGTGAAAGTGAACAACGTCGCAAGTTTTACCTGGAGCAAATCCGAGAGAGAGCTTCTATGGATTTCAGGGATCAACCTTCACCTTTGTTGCGCCGATCTGTAATCAAGGATGGCCAGGGTAGAGTTAATGAAGACTATCAAGCAAACATCATTACAGGCTTAGGAGGTTCTTCTCTTGCAATGGGAAATGTTACAATGCAACATTCTTTGAAGCGAAGGATTAAAAGAATTAGACAAAGGCTTATGGCTCTTAAATATGAATTTCCTGAGCCTCCTGTTGGTGCTGAAAATACTGGTATTGGATATAGAACGGCTGTGGGAACTGCAAGAATGAAAATTGGGAGGTGGCTTCAAGAACTTCAAAGACTTCGGCAAGCTAGAAAAGAAGGGGCTGCAAGTATAGGGTTAATAATTGCAGAAATGATCAAGGTACTAATTGAAATGATTTTGTTAACTTCTAAGATTAGTGTTTCGCTCTATACAGCCATACATGATTATTTTGATGTTTCCAAGCTCGGCACGTAAAATTGCTGAGATCAGAGTTTTTTAGAGGAAATTCTCTCATTTGCGCGTTCATATAAAAAAGTTGACTCTTTAGCTGTCTAGTACTTCCTGAATAGCATTTGAAGACAAGGTTGTGTTTGGGAAGTGAGACAACTTCACTTCACACAAACGGTTCACTATTTTTTAATTACTGTTCACTACTTTTTCACTACTATTCACAGATCATCTGAGATCACCTCAACATCCAAATATAGCCTTAATGGCTTTGTTACTGGGATTTTGGGCTGGAACCCTTATCAGCCATTCCCGATGTAATTTTTTTAATGAGTTTTGCTAGGGGTACAACTTATACTACATATCATTTACAAATTAACATCGTGTTGGCCCATGTGGGATATATGACATGGGGAGAGTCCACGTGTCTTTGATGCCATGTGAGCTTTAAAAAAATATAAACAAATTATTTACAGAAATTTTTAAAAGTTAAAGCAATAAAAAACCTAAAAGAAAAGGTAGGTGGCAGCCACACTCCTGTTTTAAGGATGGGATGGCAGCACAGCCATCCCCCTGTTTGGTGAGGGAGCGGCCGTGAGGCTTCTTTTTAGTTTGGGTAGGGGTGGCCACTCCTACACCCCTCTGTTTTAAGTTTTTTTTTTTACTCTTGAGTATTTTGTAAATTATTGGTTTTTTGTTTTTAACTTTTAAGAGCTTACATGGTATCCAAGACAAGTGGACTCTCCATGTTAGATTAGTGGCTGACATGGTATTGCCACATGGGCTGCCATGCCAATTTGTAAAGGATATGTAGTAAAACTTGAACATTTTTCTTGTTATATATCTAATGTGAGGTTGATTGTGCCCTTGAGATACATATCTTCCAAATGCTCATATAGTTGGTCAAAGTGAAATTCAAAATGTCCCAAGTTGCTTGTGGCAGCCCCTTCTATTCCCTTCCGTGGTTATAGTTGACAACGCTGTCCCTCCATTGGACCTTGTTGAAAATTTGCAATCTGTTCAATGTATATGCATTAATTCTGCAGAAGATAGTGGTGTAATAAATTTTCATTACAGTTTTTTCCCTAACTTAACATCGTCACATTCTTTGTGATTAGTATTTGGAGGGAAAAGACCCTGAGCTGCAAGCTTCTCGGCAAGCTGGTTTACTTGATTTTATTGCTTCTGCCTTGCCTGCTTCTCATACATCAAAACCTGAAGCTTGCCAGGTGACAATACACCTTTTGAAGCTTCTCAGGGTGGTTCTATCTGTGGCTGCAAACAGGAGCTATTTTCTTGCACAGAATCTTTTACCCCCAATCATCCCAATGCTATCAGCTGCACTTGAGAACTATATAAAGATTGCAGCCTCTTTAAATGTGCCGGGTAATATTAACTTTCCATCGAGTAAAACTTCAACTGAAAATTTTGAATCAATCTCTGAAGTACTAGATGGTTTTTTGTGGACTGTTTCGAAAATAATTGGTCATATAAGCACTGATGAAAGACAACTCCAAATGCGGGATGGTTTGTTGGAGCTACTGGTTGCCTACCAAGTTATTCACCGGCTGCGGGATCTCTTTGCACTTTATGATCGGCCACAGGTGGAAGGCTCACCTTTTCCTTCTTCTATTCTCTTAAGCATCTATATGTTGGTGGTTTTAACATCCCGACCTCAGACTGATAGTTCCATTGACTGGGAATCTTGTCCTAGCGAAGTGGTTTTAGGAAAGAAGAGTGATGAGGCTACACTTTTAGAGTCTGTTGATTCTGGATATATTTCTGTAACTAATTTTTGTGGGGATTATAGACCTCCATTATCAGTGCTAAATGGCAGCACGATTGCATATCTTCCAGATGTACCAGAGGATAGACCATTAGATGAATTGTCTGAGATAACTAAAAAAAATGTGTCATCCATGGGCAAGGACGCTCAAAAGGAGCAGAATGACAGTTCAGTTGAGGTGTGTACCAACACTGACAAGATAGATGCTCCAGATGAACCTCAAATTCACGAGATTGTGGAGCCTTTTGCGGGTCATAAGGATGAGAAACACTCGGTCACTGCAGAACAAAAGAGTGAAAACATTTTGAGATTGGATCAACCATTGTCTTTTCTTCTTTCTGCAATATCCGAAACGGGTCTTGTCAGTCTCCCTTCTTTGTTAACAGCTGTGCTACTGCAGGCCAACAATAGATTGTCCAACGAACAGGTAACTTTGCTGACTTTGAAAAGTTGCTAGACTGCACATATTTTGCAGAATTATTTTTGCTCCCCTTTTTGGTGTTGGGTTTGTTTAAAATTTTTGGCCAGTTGAGATTTAGTAATTATTATCGACAACTCCAGTAGCTGTCTTTAGGATTAAGCTGTAATATACCATTCTGATATATTTTACCTCAATTTTGCGATATATGGTGAGAAATTCCCCCGCATTCATTTGCTAATTTAATGGGTATGATAAGGCTCTCTACAATTCCCAGAGTTTCGTTTTGTGGCCAATAAGGATTTTGAGAACTTTTTCAAGTTAAAATCTTATTGCACAATAAAGATCCCCTGGGGGGTGGGGGTGGGGGCTTTGGATACCGTCCTACCCTCCAGCAGTTTTGCATGAAGTAGCTCTCCATTCACTTGCTGGGGACTTTTTCCATTGTATCTAACAATGGTCCCTAGAACTTCTTTCTGAAGTAATCTTAGAAAATTATGTAAAGGCAACTTCTATTCTGTTTCAGGCCTCCTATGTCCTTCCGTCTAATTTTGAAGAAGTGGCAACTGGTGTGCTGAAGGTACTAAACAATTTGGCTATTTTGGACCTCAAATTTATGCAAAGAATGCTGGTAAGTTTGTTAATATTACGTACGACTTATGGACTTGTTTTAACATTGTGGCATTTCAAAGTTATGTTCATTATGATTTGCTAAAAATTTGTGCAATATTCATCCCTCAGAACTCTTTTGCACCAAGCTGACTCTTATTTTCTTCTGCTTTGCTCACAGGCAAGGTCAGACCTGAAGATGGAATTCTTCCATTTGATGAGTTTCCTTCTCTCCTATTGCACCAGCAAGTGGAAAATAGCCAGTGATCAGGTAATTTGATGCTTGGTGCTATATTAAGGACATGGACGTTAATCATGCCCAAGACAGATGTGTCCGAACCTTTTTTGCTTCGCACACACTTTTCACTATGAGTGTCCTAGTTAAATGTTTGTGTGGGACCCCCATGGGCGAGTTGGTTGAATCTTTATGCAATAAACTGATGATACCAAACAAATTTCCGAGGAAGTAAGTTTGCAAAAAAATAAAAAATCAGATTTACCATCTGTTTGATGGTTATATTCATGACTGACAAATAGTCGGCCATCAATACATGTAAAGAACATTTTGATTACAACTGCTGTGAAGAAGGCTCCATGTTATTTTTTTTTAATGGCCTGTATGGACATTTACAATTAATTTCTGGATTACCATGTTTTAACAATGTATTATTCCGTGCAACAACTTATGAACATGTATTGAACTCGGTGTTTATGGAATTTTGGATGCATTAGGTATGGCTTTAGGCATGCTAATTTAGGTTTTGAGCATTTAGGGCAGCCTTAAACTAATATACGTGTGCATTTGATTTAATGTGTCTCAGGTTGGTTTGCTTCTACTTGAATCTCTATTGCTTCTTAGTCACTTTTCATTGTTCCACCCGGAGAATCAAGCTGTCTTGCGATGGGGAAAGAGTCCTACCGTCCTTCACAAGGTAAGTGAAACATTTCACAGAACTTTTCTAGCATCGTTATATTATACTGATAAAACCTAATGGTTGAGATGTGGACAGGTGTGTGATCTTCCTTTTGTGTTCTTCAGCGACCCCGATTTAATGCCTGTCTTGGCTGGAACACTTGTTGCTGCCTGTTACGGGTCTGAGCAGAACAAGGGTGTGGTTCAGCAAGAAATCAGTATAGATATGCTACTTTCCTTGTTAAGATCTTGCAGAAATATTTTGCCTTCTGTTCAGTCCAATTCAACTTTAGACAATTCAATGGGGGACGATTCTAGTGAAATTAATCTGCTGGGTCCTGAATGTAAAAAGCCTCAAGTGGAGAGTCCCCTAAGATTTAGCCGCAACAATGCCAGGAGTGCTAGAGCTTACCTGGGAAAAGCTGGCAGTTTGGTAAACAGCATTAGAAATGGCAAGATGAGGAACCAAAGAGATGGGAAAACAACGAAGGCGAGTGAAGAAATGGCTCTAAAGCAAAACCTACCGGCTTCAGAAACTAACACTGTTATGCTGTACAGTAGATTCCCTAGTAGCTTCATTGATAGAGCAGAGCGTTTCTTTTCAGCTGGCTGCCTCAATGTGGGTGATGAAGCATGACTTCACCTGCAATCGAGCTCTATTTTTCTGCCGGACATATTCTTCAGTGCGCACCCAAAATTTTCTGGGGCGTGTCTAGATATGATTCTAATCTGAATTTCTCACACAGGAGCTTCCACTGAAGCTGGCTTAAGGCAGGTATACACTTTACCATATTGAGTAATGAGCATCACTGATGGAGGACCATTTTTGGGACAACTCAATGACACAAGATATATATATATATATAAAAGATGGATTTCGTTGGGTCTGTTTTGAGGACCGTGATAGAGCTCTGAAATATAGTGAGAAGTCAGTGATCTGTATTAAAGCTGGCATTGAATTCTAAAACTAATTTAACTTATTTAAAATACCACAAGGTGTCCAAAAGAACACTTGTTGGGTGGAAAGGATATTGCTCGTCTCTTGTTCACGTCTCAATTTTAACACATGCTTGTATTGTATATACACTTCCCTGCTTTATTTTTCTCTGAATGCGCGTAAGAGAACTCGAACAAAATTTGATCTTTCCCCAACTCGAGTGATATGCCGACTTTACATAACCAGCCGCTAATACCATCTACACTGATTTGATTCTGTGGCCATATGCCTTCGATGCTACAGTCAATGAAAGCACATTTCACGTTGAGATTTAAAATTTTCCCAACAGCCGGGGTGGTCATATTTTCCTGTCGTACCGAACCCAAGATAAACCATGGCTAGTTGGCATTTTCCTTCAAGCAGTCTTTTTTTTTTCTAACTCGGTCATCTCCAGGTTTTCTAAATCTGATATTTACAGCTGTATCTTGAAACAAATAGGATGCAAGATGGCCGAATGTCGAGACAGGACCGGACAACCCTATCTCCTTGAGTAGCAAGGAATGCTCAGTTTGCAGATAATTCTATCCAAAAATTAATTACAACAGGTTGGATTGGTTGAATGACACCTGAACTGGATTATGCTTGCAGATGCTTCACACTACAGGACTGTGAAGCAGATGCTCATCTGATATGCCTTTCATCAATGAGCAGACTATGAGTGACTATGCACCAAATATTAAGAAAGCTAGGACCACCAAGATTCCAACCAACGTTGTAGGCCTCTTGGGTCTCCCATCCTTTCTCCCAGGAGACTTGGCTGTAGGATTGTTCATAAAATCTGGAAGGTGCAAGAGGGGGACACCGCCAGGAGACTTGGCTGTAGGATTTTTCATAAAATCTGGAAGGTGCAAGAGGGGGACACCGAGATAGGACTCCTTCTCCAAAGTTGCTAATTGCCCAGTAAATGGAATTGTGCCAGAGATTAATGGATTGTAGGAGATGTTGAACTTGTTCAGGTTAGTTAAGTTGCCCAAGCTCGCTGGGAAAGTGCCAGAGAAATTATTGAAAGACAAATCCAAATTTTGCAGGCATGTAATGTCACCGATTTCTTTAGGAATTTCACCAGAAAGTTCGTTCCTGGAGACGTTCAAGACTACGAGAGGCATCTGTCCAATCTGAGGAGGTAGTTTTCCATAGAACTCATTGATGCCCAGATACAACATACTGAAATTCTGCATCTTGCCGATATCCTCAGGGATCTCACCTGAAAGACGATTCCCACTTAGTTGAACATAACCGGAGATTTGTAAGGTCTGGACCGATGAACCGGATGCACATATCGGGAAAAGGCCGTTTCCTTGAAGTAACATATCCCATATGTTTCTGCAACTCTTCCTTGTGAGGGTGGTATACGCAAAACTGAAAGGAGGGTACTCTGCTGGAATCCACCTTCTCATTGCCAAACACTCTCCTGATCCTGCAATAATCCGATTACTGTCCCGTTTATTCGATTCGAAAGTAGGCGTGGGGTTGCTACCGATATTCGTCAATTCCGGCGGTATTTTCCCGGAAAGCTGGTTGTTGGCAAGATTTAACCATAACAAGCTTGTGCAATTTCCCAACTCAGGCGGAATTTCACCTGTTAGTGAATTTTTAGCTAGCATCAACCATAAGAGTGAGCTCAGCTTTCCAAGAGTGGGAGGAATCGATCCAGTTAGCCTGTTAAAAGAAAGGTCGAGGGCTTGTAGGCTTGACAAGTTTCCGAATTCCGGTGGAATGGCACCAGAAAACTGGTTGTAAGCAAGGATCAAGAAGTTCAAACTTGACACATGAGTAATTTCTACTGGAAGAGAGCCCGAAAACTTGTTGAGGCTCAGGTCTAATCTGGAAATATTAGGTAGCTTCAGAATTCTAGACGAATTTATCCCGCCGGTGAATGAATTCCCATGCAGCAGAAGAAACTTAACCTGTATGAATTTTCCCAAATTTTCCTGTATATTATCCCCGAAATTGTTCTTGCTCAAATCCAAGAAGGTCAATTTAGTCAAATTCAGAAGCGAATCAGGGATCTTACGGGAAAATTTGTTGCTTCCCAAGTACAATGCTTCAAGACTCGAAATCGATCCCAGCTCAGCCGGTATCTGCCCCGTCAAATTGTTATCCGACAGATTCAAGATAACCAAATTTCGACACTTTGATATTTCCCTTGGAAACTCCCCGACAAAACCATTTTCCGACAGGTCTAAAAATTTCAGGCTACAGTTATCAATGAACATGGACGACAATACAGGCCCGCTGAGTTGGTTTACTGAGACAGAGAAGTCTAGCAGCCTCGCAAAACCATTCCATAACTCCCCAGTTAACTTGTTTGAGCTCAAATCCAAGTACTGCAACTTCGAGCATCCATCGAAGAAGCTTCCATTGATTGTGCCGGTGAAATTATTCGCCGATATATTCACCACAACCAAGTTGTCGCAACTTACCGGTATGCTCATCCGTACCTCCCCACTAAACCTGTTGACGGACAAATCAAGCTTCTCCAAGTCGCTCAATCGGGTCAGGTTCAGCTCTCCGTTGAAGATGTTGTGGGACAAATTGAGATGAACGAGCTTCTGGCACCGACTCAAGTCGATGTGGATCACTCCGCCAAGAGTGTTTCTGGAGAGGTCGAGGTAGGTGAGCTCGGTTAGCGATGAAAAGTTCCCGAATATCTCGCCGGCAATGTGGCTGTCGGAGATGTTGATGCTCGTTACCCTGTACTCTGTGCATTTTATTCCCGGCCAATTGCATGGGTTGATTGAACTTGAGCTCCCATTGTTCCACTCCGAGTATCGTCCTCGGTTTACCTTATTGTTGTCTTCAAGAAATGATTTCAGTTGGAGAAGAACATCTTTGTCTGTGTCCAGAGAATCTCCAGAAACAAGCAGTACACCTGTAAATTAAATAATTATTTGAATTCCAACATATTTAAGAAACATAATCATCCTCGAACAACGCGAACACAAATGTTTTTGGTTCGGGTAATAATTACAAGAATCAACCTTGGGGAACGTAAATTCAATCAATAAATATTCGCAGAAATGAAAGAATGGAGATACCCATGAACATTCTTGGAAGCTAAGGTTAATATAATACTTGAGAGTTTTTGATGCCATTAAAGTTCATGAATTCAGGGTAAAGAACTTGAAAGAAAACCAAATGATCAAAGGCATATATCCATGCACCTTTAAACAAGGAAATAATTTATGAATTGTCAAACGGATGAGCTGAGAAAGAATCAAAACTAAAAAACGACAAATCTGAATTAATATTACCTGAGATCAAGATTAACAAAATGATTAACGCAGAAGACCATGAATCAGTTTCCTCATCTGACATGTTTGTTCTAATAAACCTTCTTCTTCTTCCTCCTTTTCTTCGTCTTCTTATTTGTGAAATTTACAGTGAATGATCGGCTATTAAATTCCCAGAAAACAAAACACCGAACAAAGAACAGAGACAAGAGTAGTTCATGGATATTTCAGCATATGCGAAGGTTGAACATGTCGGAATGTCGTTGAAAGGCAGCTTCTGCATTTAAGACAAAATAAAAACAGGAAACACAGGATTCTTGGGGATCGGAGAAGCTGAGCGCGCGACGGAAGGAAAATAGAGAGAGAGAGAATGAAACCGCCACAAGAAAGAAAAGAGGCAAGTTAGCCGCCCATATTGACCCTAACACCGGCTATGTATTTTTTGACTCTGGACTTGTATAGCTTAGGGCTGAAGTTAGACACTTTCTCGTGCATCCATCTTTGATTCTAGGATTGATTTTGTGAAGCGGGAAAATCCCTTATATTGGGCCAAGAGTAGGGCCCAGGTTACAACCCATGAGGTCTGGGTTGGACCGGGCCGAATTAGGGCCTGGGTTCACAATATGGACTGGGTCATACAGTAACACCTGGGCTAAGGCTCGAGTATGATGCCCAAGTCGGACCCTGTTCACGACAAGTAGCAAGACAGGAAATACAGGCGAAGTTTGAGAGGAAAGGAACATAGTATTCAGTACCTGACGAAAAGACTTGCGGCGTTTCACACCCAGCATTAATAAGAAGGCATGCTGCATTCAATGCGACCCAAGACTCGAGCAACCCACAGTAATCCTGAGCACTCCATAGCTCGGCGAGGTGATGGCACAGGGGTAGCTCGGCGAATCGATAGCACAAGCCTATTATCTCCTGTTATGCAAGACTCTACTTTCGTGGAGACTAGGTCGGTGACTATAAATAAGACATTACCGGCAGCAAATGAGGTAAATTGATCACTACAATCTTACACTCTCGTCTTTACTACTATTCATCATCTCCTTCACCAATCACTGACTTAAGTATCGGAGGATCGATGGACCCCGAGGTCCCCCCTTAGTTATTGTGCAGGTGATCGCTCATACATTGCCTGCATGGAGTTGCCCAGGCCCGCGAAGCACGACGTCAACAGTGACACCGTCTGTGGGATCTCTGTTGTCCCATAACTAGCGTGTCCTTCGTATGCTGGCAACAACCCACTCTCAGTGTTCGCAGCGTGAAGTGGTGCAGTCCGAAACAATGGAAGCAAGATTCAATGAACACTGAAGTAATACAGAAACTCATGGCAGACATGGAGACCCTTCGACAAGAAAACGCTACCTTACGGAGGGATAATGAAGAACCTGAGGTAGACCGACAGAGTCATCACTCTAAGGTCCATCCCCATCCCAATGCAATCACCGCAGATGAAGAATGACGCAGGGTCAACATGCAAATCTAGATATAAGTGGCTAAGCAAATAGGCCAACCTTCCATGGTAGATCAACTACTCACCAATGCTAAACTACCATATAGTACTGAGATTATGGCAGTACTTATACCTCCAAAATTTAAAGTCCCTCGAATGGAAACATACGACGGATCAAAGGACCCTTTGGAACACCTGGAGACCTTCAAAGCCCACATGACCCTCTACGGCTTCTCCAATGAGGTAGCATGCAGGGCTTTTCCCCTCACTCTAAAGGGAGCAGCACGAGCTTGGTTCGGTTCCCTACGACCTGTAACCATGGATAGCTTTAACGAACTAGCACGTCTGTTCTTAACGCAGTTTATGGCTAGCCGAACAAGGAGAAGACTAGTGGCCTATCTTTTGACTGTTAAACAAAGGGATGACGAGAGCCTCAAGTCATACCTCTCCCGGTTTAACAAAGAACGAATGACAAAGGATGACCAAGATGAAAAAATCACCTTGGCCGTGCTGTTAGGAGGGATTTGGCCTCGTAACCAATGTTTTGAATACCGTACCGGATGCCGTACCGGTCGAGCTACTGGTACAAAATATTTCGGTACCGGTACCATTTCGTGTACCGTTTCGAGATAACATTTCGGTATATGAATAAATTATATATATAAATTATATTTCAAAATAATAGTCTATATATAAATAAATTATATATAAATACATAGATATATAAATTATAAATAGCCTAATCTAAATTAGGGGTTAAAAAATGAACTTGTAGTTTGAAAATATGAAAAAAAAAAATAAGGCCGAAATATCGGCCGGTATAGACCGGTACACAGGCCAGTACAGGCTGAAATATCGGCCGGTACGGAACATATGGTGTACCTGTACCGGTCCGGTGGCCGGTACAAAAAATACCGACCGTACCGGCTAGTACGGTACGGTATTCATAACAGTGCTCGTAACCCCTTTTATGACAGAAATCGCCCGGAAGACCTCGACTACTCTAAGGGAGTTTATGGACCGCGCTGACTGTTACATAAACGGAGAAGATACGCTCCGGGCGTTAATTACCCCCAGAAAGAGTGACTTGGAGAGGGTAGACAAGAAGACAGCAGACCGGCATAAAGGGTCAGACCAAAGGGACTACAGGAAGAGGGCTTACGAAACTAAGGGCAAAGGAGAACAACTCCAACAAGGAAAACCTGGCCCTTGTATACACTCCAACCTAATGGTTGAAGCTGAGGAGGACCTGAATCCACAGGGAGAGCAAAGACGAGGTTCATCGCGTCCCAAATATTGTTCCTTTCGTAGGAGTAGCAGACATAATACACAAGATTGCTATATGAGGAAGAAAGGGTTTGAAGGCCTAGGGATTCATGCTGACCAATATGAAGATGAGAGGGATGGGTCACGACGAGACTACCGTCCCTATTTTCGGAGAGACCAGGATCAAAGCCCCATTCGGAGGAACCAGGGTTCGATTTGCAGGAGTTATAGCCCGACTCCCAAGGATCGAAACCCTGCTCGAAAGAATGATAGGAGCCCTAACAAAGAAGAATTGCGAACTCTCGTTGAGAGAATCCACGTCAAAGGGACTCGGGAACACTGTTTTAAATTTCGTACCATACTGGCTGGTACGGTCGAAATTTTTCGTACCAGTCATTTGTCCGGTACAGATTCACTATGTGTTTCGTACCGGCCGTTTCGGCCTGTACCGATCGATATTTCGGCCTTAGTTTATTTATTTATTTATTTTTATTTTTTCAAGTTATAAACTCATTTTTGACCTCCAATTTAAACTAGACTATTTATAATTTATATATCTATGTATTTATATATAATTTATTCATATATAGACTATTATTTTGAAATATAATTTATATATATACATTTATATATATAATTTATTCATATATCGACTATCCCGAAACGGTACACGAAATGGTACTGGTACTGAAATATTTCATTCCAGTGCCTTGACCGGTACGGCATCCGGTACGGTATTCAAAACATTGCTTGGGAAGGGAAGAACCTCCCATAGGCGATATCAGCACCATTGTGGGAGGATATGCCGGGGGAACGACCTCCTCGGCATGGAAGGCCCAGGCAAGGAGGGCCAGGTACGAAAAAGTGTTCTCGACCTACAAGCCATGCCTCCACAATAGGAATCAAGTCGGGAAATATCTTATAACTTTTAGTGAACAAGATGGAGAAGGTTTGTCACGCCCACATGATGATGCTCTGGTGGTAACAGCACGAATTGCTAACTATCGGACTAGAAGAGTTCTGATTGACAACGACAGCTCCATCGACGTCCTTTTCTGGGAGGCAAGGACAGAATAAAATTCAATATACAAGGATGGAATAAAAGCAAGGAATCGTGCAAACACGTATATAAAAGCATCGTAAAGTCATTTTATTGCCCAAACAGGGTTACAAGAAGAAAACTACATCATCAGAGACAACAAACTACAGAAAGAAAATTCTAAAACGACACAATATATCTCTCAAAGGGAAAAGCGTCTGAGGGGATCCAGTTTCGTCCAAACAGGAGCAGAATGCTCCGCTGCACGGTGTCTTGGTAAAGAAGGAGATCGCACGGTGAACCTCGGGTTCTTCTGTGCAGAAACAGGGTATCGTATCTCCCCACACAATACTAAGTAGGGCGCTCAGCACTGCGGTATCTTCCTCCTTAGAAAGGAAATGGGAATGAGAGAAGGGGATCGGCGTACAATGGAATCCCGCCCAGTTCCCACGAGAGCGAACCGGGACTTAAGGTTGGCTGGGGTAGACGACATGGAGGATAGACAGATATTGAAGCAGCAAACACAATCAAATTCTAGAGAGTTGATTGCTACCTTGAACCGTCTATTCCTGTCCACCTCACTCCCCACCGTCGTGCCACCTTCTTGTTCCAGCTAACCTCAAAACTAGCAGGCAGCGAGTTCTGATACAACAGTTTTGGGAGTTAACCCCTGAAAGCAAAGGGGTAAGAATAAGCGAGGCACCATAAGCAAAAGGGCAATGACAAGAAATATAGGCAACCTACCTCCTTGGTGTTCAAACCGCCATAACCAGTGACAGCCGGAACACCAAAGTAGAAGGCATCGCCCTTCAAAAAGCTTAGAAGAAAAAAAGAAAGCCATGGGAGGCCACCCAGTTTGGGAGAATAAAAGGAGAATGCAGAATCAGATGGATCCCTCAGAGACGAGAAAAGCTCCCTTTTATAAGCGAGAATGACGTTTGGCATCCCGGGGCACCATAACTCTCGAGATCTTCCCAACTACCCACGTTATCCCAAGACTTCCCTAGTCATCCACGTGTCTCCCATGGGAAGCCATTGTCCCTTGGACTTGGAAATACAGAAATGGTAACCGACGCGTCGCATGGGGTTCACAAAAGATTAATGGCAAAGTTAAATACGGAGTTAGTAGGGGAACATAATCAAATGCGGAGTCTAAATGCGAAGTTGGTGGGAATTAATAATGGATTCAACTCCCTGGGCAAATTAAGTAGCATTCAAATCGAGCAGAACCTGAGAGGACATTGAGAAAGCGACCTTGAGACCAACCTACAGTCAGCAGAAGGTTGGAGGATTCATGTGTGTAAAGGTACGAAGAGAATCAGCGCATGCCCAGACAAACACGAAAGGTTAAAAGGAGTCTAGATCGATGCAAAGAGTTGCCACTCGGCAATCACTGCACAGGAATATCAGCTCAGCACTCATTCATGAAAAAAAAAAAGAGAAGTCTCGATTGATATGAAAAGTTGCAACTCGGAAATCACACGTACAAAAATACATGCTCGGTACCCATCAACACGGGAGGGTGCCACTCAGAGAAAGTGTCGCTCGGTAAACACCAAGCAAAGGAACCCGACCTCAGTTCCCCTCAAATGAAAAAGAAACCAATCAAAGGATAATGTGTTCGGCCTCTACCAATGACGGGTCGTGATGCGGGACTCGATGCCTGGCCCTAACTTTACCATTCTCTCTATTTATTTTAAAAAAAAAGTACACTAATTAGTAATTATATTGTAAAACCAAAACCAAACACAACCGATAATCAACTTTTAACAATCTTACCGATTACGACTCCTAACTAATAAAGTCAATTCTGTCAAAATCCGAATCTCAGCAGCCAATAAGATTGTGAAGAATAGTCAAAATATGTGTTTGGTGATGATGATATGCGAATCTTCAATCAAAATGCAAAACTTCTTCATCATCACCTTCAAAAACATTATAAAAAATCTAGATTCAAATATATATTATATATTTGCAAGCATGTTTTTTTGACACATTCAACGTCACCAGACATGTAATTAATACGTAATTAATTCCCCTCAAACTATCATTTCTCTTGTTATTTATCTCTCAAATTTAACAAGAGGATAAAATTGTCCTTAAATTTCTCTGAAAGGCATATCTAGTAATTGTAAGATTAAGGGCAGTCTTATCTTTTTTTCACACCTTTTCATTAATTATTTAAAGAAATATATATATGTATAATTAACTAAAAAATACGAATAGAAAAAGCTAAAAAAAAAAAAAAAGAAGAAAAGAAAAGAAGAAGATGACTATTATTGTGACCTCAGCCAATTGAATAGGACCCTATAACAAACCATTTGCCTTTTAGGTTTTTCGCAAACAATTTCAGCAGCTGGATCGGAGTCTGGTCATGTATTGATAAGATGGAGCACGTGTACGTGATTAACTCTACCTAAGATTTTCTCTCTCATTTTCCAGGAAAATGGAATGCAGGACATGGGAAATGGCATGCATGTATATTGGCTGTCTTAATTAGTCAAAAGATGTTATAATTAATCAAATTAGCTAGAGATTAGAATGGAAAGCGTGAACCTCCCTCCCTCCTACTCAGCATGCATGCAGCTGACCTACAATATCCATTTTCTTTTCTTTTTTCCTTAATTAATTAAACATTTTCACTATTTTCATGTTTTTTTAGCTAGGCTCATTAAACATTAAAAACTAAATTATCCTGTTTAATAACATAGGATGATTGCTAAATATTATAATACAAATGACTACGTACGTACTACATGATTAGATGAAGTGTATAACAAGTACTCTTGACCGTGAATGAAAAAGATTCTCAACAACCCATAAAAAAACAAGTGACGTTTACGCTATGCATGCGCACGAATGGCTCCCAAAATGTCATTGTGGATCGAAAAGAACCACTCCATATAATATAAGATCATTGTCCATATATATACGAGTAGCTAGCTAGCATATATACATGCGTTTGAAAAAGATATATATTGTATTTAAAACACCTCCCTCCCCTCCCAAAGATCAAGGAATATCGTTTTATATAATGTGAATTCATTGGTGATAATTTGAATAAAGGATATTATTTAGGTTGGCTTATCAAAACGAGTCGAGTCGAGTCGAACCAGTATTATTTTGGATTGAAATAGTTGCTGCTCAAATAATATATGTTTGAAAAAACAAAATACAACGATTTTTTATTCTTCCAAAAAACAAGTAATTCGAGTCAAATTTGATTGGTTTAAAGCTCTGAATTTTATCCTAAGAATGGGGTGAATACATCTTCGTTACATATACAAGGCTTTTGCTACAAGGTTTTTGCTAATGACGTACTTGTATAATTGATAAGTTTCGCTACATATAAATCGGTGTGTTAATACACCACTAATAATGAGACCTATTATAACTTAAAAAAAAAATTAAAACACAAATTATTTTTTTAGCATTACTGAACTAGAAAGCCTCCACAATAGCAGTGTATTGGATGTGTTAAAAAAAGGTGTTAGATAAACTTTCTCATAATTTATGTCGTATGCCTATTTATTGTGTGAGAAAAATGAGTAAGAGAAGCCAAAGCAACATTGTTGTTACTGTACAAACTAATGATAATCATAGGATAATATGGACATGTTTATTTTTACGAAAAATTCTTCTCATCAGCTACTATTTACAATCTCACACCCTACATCCTATGAAAAAGTTATAGATGTGTTGTGTGAAAATACATAGTGGCTAATGCATAATGGGATTGTAAAATTTTCACAAGCCTTGAATTTTATTAGCCTCTGCTCTTATAAAATTTTTCTAAGCGAGGCCCCGCTCACACCCGCACCTCCCATCTCCTAGTGGGGCGGGCGGATGGGTTGGGTTGCGGGACTCGATGCCCAACCCTAACTTCACCATCCTCTCTATATAATTATATTGTAAAACCAAAACCAAAACACAACCGATAATCAACTTTTAACAATCTTACCGATTACGACTCCTAACTAATAAAGTCAATTCTGTCAAAATCCGAATCTCAGCAGCCAATAAAATTGTGAAGAATAGTCAAAATATGTGTGTGGTGATGATGATATGCGAATCTTCAATCAAAATGCAAAACTTCTTCATCATCACCTTCAAAAACATTATAAAAAATCTAGATTCAAATATATATTATATATTTGCAAGCATGTTTTTTTGACACATTCAACGTCACCAGACATGTAATTAATACGTAATTAATTCCTCTCAAACTGTCATTTCCCTTGTTATTTATCTCTCAAATTTGACAAGAGGATAAAATTGTCCTTAAATTTCTCTGAAAGGCATATCTAGTAATTGTAAGATTAAGGGTAGTCTTATCCTTTTTTCTCACCTTTTCATTAATTATATATTTAAAGAAATATATACTATATAGATATAATTAACTAAAAAATACGAATAGAAAAAAAAAAGTAAAAAAAGAAAAGAAGAAGATGACTATTGTTGTGACCTCAGCCAATTGAATAGGACCCTATAACAAACCATATATTTGCCTTTTAGGTTTTTGACAAACAATTTCCGCAGCTGGATCGGAGTCTGCGCGCTCATGTATTGATATTACTCTACCTAAGATTTTCTCTCTCATTTTCCAGGAAAATGGAATGCAGGACATGGAAAATGCCATGCATATTGGCTGTCTTAATTAGTCAAAAGATGACGTTATAATTAATCAAATTAGCTAGAGATTAGAATGGAAAGCGTGAACCTCCCTCCGGCCTCCTACTCAGCATGCAGCTCATGACCTACAACTAGTACTACATCCATTTTCTTTTTCTTTTTTTTCTTAATTAAACATTTTCACTATTTTCGTGTTTTTTTAGCTAGGCTCATTAAACATTAAACATTAATAAACATTAAAAACTAGATTATCCTGTTTAATAACATAGGATGATTGCTAAATATCATAATAAAAATTATCATGACTACGTACGTACTACATGATTAGATGAAGTGCATGTATAAAAAGTAGTACTCTTGACCGTGAATGAAAAAATTCTCAACAATCCATAAAAAGACAAGCGACATTTACGCATGCATGCATGCATGCGCACGAATGGCTCCCAAAATGTCATTGTGGATCTTAAAGAACCACTCCGTATAATATAAGATCATGATTGTCCATATATATATAAGTAGCTAGCTAGCATATATACATGCGTTTGAAAAAGATATATATTGTATTTAAAACACCTCCCTCCCCTCCCAAAGATCAAGGAATATCGTTTTGTATAATGTGAATTCATTGGTGATAATTTGAAACTGGCGATGAAGAGAAATCTTGTTCAGAAGATAAAGAAGCAGATGAATCAAGCACTGCTGTAAAAGACGGAGAGTGAGCTAATGAAGATGGAAAATCAGATTCAGAAGGAAGTCAAAAACCAATAGAAGCATTCCCACAAAGCAGGGGAAAGTACCCCAGATGAAGTCTTCAAATCCTTCCCGTGTTTGGCGTTAAGATTCAGATGATGAGCCTCTTGTATTATCTCTACCCTGTACTTTCAATTATAAAAATTTTATTCAGCTATATCAGCGTGCATTACAAAATTTTGGCTCTTATCAAATGCTGTTGAAGTGGAAGCATCGAGCAGGGAAGAGAGGCTCGAGACGGCTTGGCTAAGTAGTGTGGCCATAAAAGCTACAGTGAGCTTTCCAAGAATTCACCGAGCGGCGGTGCCATGGCGGTTTCCAGTGCCTTCTGTTTAGGTAAAGAAGATTAAAGCCATTCAATTGTGTAAACAGACTAATTAACGTAGAATGTTTGTGCGGGACCCCCATGGACGAGTTGGTTGAATCTTTATGCAATAAACTGATGGTACCAAACAAATTTCCGAGGAAGTAAGTTCGCCCAAAAAAAAAAATCAGATTTACCATCTGTTTGATGGTTATATTCATGACTGACAAATAGTCGGCCATCAATACATGTAAAGAACATTTTAATTACAACTGCCGTGAAGAAGGCTCCATGTATTTTTTTTTTAATGGCCTGTATGGACATTCACAATTAATTTGTGGATTACCATGTTTTAACAATGTATTATTCCATGCAACAACTTATGAACATGTATTGAACTCAGTGTTTATGGAATTTTGGATGCATTAGGTATGGCTTTAGGCATGCTAATTTAGGTTTTGAGCATTTAGGGAAGCCTTAAACTAATATACGTGCGCATTTGATTTAATGTGTCTCAGGTTGGTTTGCTTCTACTTGAATCTCTATTGCTTCTTAGTCACTTTGCATTGTTCCACCCGGAGAATCAAGCTGTCTTGCGATGGGGAAAGAGTCCTACTGTCCTTCACAAGGTAAGTGAAACATTTCACAGAACTTTTCTAGCATCGTTATATTATACTGATAAAACCTAATGGTTGAGATGTGGACAGGTGTGTGATCTTCCTTTTGTGTTCTTCAGCGACCCCGATTTAATGCCTGTCTTGGCTGGAACACTTGTTGCTGCCTGTTACGGGTCTGAGCAGAACAAGGGTGTGGTTCAGCAAGAAATCAGTATAGATATGCTACTTTCCTTGTTAAGATCTTGCAGAAATATTTTGCCTTCTGTTCAGTCCAATTCAACTTTAGACAATTCAATGGGGGACGATTCTAGTGAAATTAATCTGCTGGGTCCTGAATGTAAAAAGCCTCAAGTGGAGAGTCCCCTAAGATTTAGCCGCAACAATGCCAGGAGTGCTAGAGCTTACCTGGGAAAAGCTGGCAGTTTGGTAAACAGCATTAGAAATGGCAAGATGAGGAACCAAAGAGATGGGAAAACAACGAAGGCGAGTGAAGAAATGGCTCTAAAGCAAAACATACCGGCTTCAGAAACTAACACTGTTATGCTGTACAGTAGATTCCCTAGTAGCTTCATTGATAGAGCAGAGCGTTTCTTTTCAGCTGGCTGCCTCAATGTGGGTGATGAAGCATGACTTCACCTGCAATCGAGCTCTATTTTTCTGCCGGACATATTCTTCAGTGCGCACCCAAAATTTTCTGAGGCGTGTCTAGATATGATTCTAATCTGAATTTCTCACACAGGAGCTTCCACTGAAGCTGGCTTGAGGCAGATATACACTTTACCATATTGAGTAATGAGCATCACTGACGAAGGACCATTTTTGGGACAACTCAATGACACAAGATATATATAAAGGATTTCGTTGGGTCTGTTTTCAGGATGACAGAGCTCTGAAATATAGTGAGAAGTCAGTGATCTGTATTAAAGCTGGCATTGAATTCTAAAACTAATTTAACTTATTTAAAATACCACAAGGTGTCCAAAGAACACTTGTTGGGTGGAAAGGATATTGCTCGTCTCTTGTTCACAGTCTCAATTTTAACACATGCTTGTATTGTATACGGTCATGATGCTTTCCCCCCCTACATTATATACACTTCCCTGCTTTATTTGTCTCTGAACGCGCGCAAGAGAACCCGAACAAAATTTTATCTTTCCATGCTACAGAAAATGAAAGCACATTTCACGTTGAGATTTAAAATTTTCCCTACAGCCGGGGGGGTCATATTTTCCTGTCATACCGAACACAAGATAAACCATGGCTAGTTGGCATTTTCCTTCAAGTGGTCTTTTTTTTTTCTAACTCGATATCTCCGATTCTCCAGGTTTTCTAAATCTGATATTTACAGCTGTATCTTGAAACAAATAGGATGCAAGATGGCCGAATGTCAAGACAGGACAGGACAACCGGACAACCCTATCTCCTTGAGTAGCAAGGAATGTTCAGTTTACAGATAATTCTATCCAAAAATTAATTACAACTATTTTGTACAGCTGAACAACAGGTTGGATTGGTTGAATGACACCTGAACTGGATTCTGCTTGCAGATGCTTCACACTACAGGAAATCTTCAAAGCATCCATCCTCTGGGGATTTCTTTTCACTTCCAGTAATCATCCTCCAGAGAAGCCACAAAAGAACTACTAAAAGATGATAGGCTAAAATGGAAAAATTCCTCTAAAAAATTTAGTCATAACTGTTCAAACATTATACAAAGCTCATCTGGCATGAATGGAGCATATTCAAACTAGATGCTGCTAGCAGTTGCTTGTACAACGTAGGAATCTTCTTACTAAGCTTCAGGCTCTTCTAATATTTCATTTCCAGTACCTGTGGCTCTTCCTACAGAGTAGGCACTACCGGGAACCCTCACTAAAAGCTCACCCTCCAATATGTTCTGTTTCTCTGAATGCCCTTGGTCCTGAAATTGAATAGGCTGATCAGGTTGTAAGTTCAAGCACATTCACTAATATATTTACATCTCAAACCATTTACCAAAAGGTGCGGTCAGAATATATGGTCTTGCATTCTATAATATATGATCATCAGTGATATAACATAAATCTAGCATTAGCATGTCATCACTACCATTATTAATGGTAGGTAGAACTTAGCAGCTACCAGATTTATGGTCAGATGTATATAAGGCATCCTGGCATACCAAAATGCATTAAGTTGCAAAGAATTTAGCTATATTTTGCCTAAATGGTAAACTTCATGAAAACAGGAATCTGTAGTCTAAGAAAAGACCTCAACATTATTCTCGGTCTCTTTAGTGTTCTGTCCATGTTTAAGGCCATGCATAATGGCTTTGAGTTGTTTCTTAGCTTTGGCCCTTGTTGAGCGTCGTTCTGCACATTGCGCTGTCGTAACATCATAATGACATGCCACACAGAGAGTTCTCATGTTCTCTAGCCTGCATTCGCCTACAGAAATTGAAGAAAAGTTTTTATGAAAGCTTAAATGTAACCAGCCTATACAGTATAAGGGTAATCAAAACCAAAAGCAAAAACAAAAAAAGAGGCTGGGAAAGAATCGGATTGCCTAGCTAAAAAGAGGCTTTAATAAAAGATGCCAATTCTTTCCAAAATTATGGCAAGAATAAAAAAGAAAAAAATGGAAGCAAGGCCACCACCAGAAACTGTTATTCTCTTCAGAATTCAGTTAAGAGACTTGATGATTATCACTGTCCATTGTATAGGCTGATATTATCCGAGACAAATCAGTATTATTAATGCTCCAATCAGATTGAAGTCCTGTAAACAAATGTAAGGGCTCCAGAACCATTATGAATGGCTTAGGAAAACTGATTTGCTCAGAAATGGATGAATGAGTACGTTGTTGGTTTTGCACGAGTGGCACGAGATTCTGATTGCTGTATATGGAGGTTAGTGCAACAACACTGTATGGAGTGTGGCTATGCTACTTCTAGCTGACCTCGTACTTGGACGTCCTCGGAAGCACGTGAAAGAATGGGAAAAAAATGATGAAGTGATCCAAAGGCAAGTATTAGGAAGTAAAACCAATTCCACTACACTCAATTAATTAACGAGGCAACTCTATACATGGTTTTAGGGGAACACACACTTTTCACCTCCCAAACTGTCATCCTTTCTGCAATGTATACCTAAACTACAACTATTCACATTGCACCCTCAGACTACTAAAAAGTATAAATGTGCAGGCTTCGTAAGAATCCAACTTTCAATGTTATGCAACACCACCTATTTTTCATCCATTTTAGTGGCCAGAATTGGACGATAGAGGGTGTTATATTGGGAAAAGTGGAAGTTTGGGTACCACATTCAAAAGGAAGGGGTGGGGGAAGGGGGACTTTAGCTTGAATAGTTATTCATAACACACATCAAGCTTTGGATTAAAGGGGAAAAATCACCTTTTATCAAACATTCTCATAATGTTATAGATAGTTACTAAAAACTATCACAGAAGGGATTATAATCATTATGAATCACCTTTTATTAACATTCGACATTGGCAGAAAAAAAGAACTTTTGGTACTTATCCCCCTTTTTTGTTTGGACCACCTTAGGATGGCTCCATAAGTCTTAAACACTGTTTTGCATATTGACAAGATCAACTGTTATAGAATTGTATCTTCATCGCAGAGTGATTATGAGAAGTTATGTTGGAGTCCATTGATACTACGAACAAGATGATATTATCTGAGTGATTTACAAGTCTACAAATTCAAGGAAGACAATGGTGAGGCAGGAATCCCAACTGCAAACATAAACCGATACAACAGACATAAAGTAGATAGGCCACCCTTCAGAAGAGAGGAAACACTAAACAATAATTTCTGGACAAAATATATACCTCCACCTCGGTAGACAGGAACAATGTGATCTGCATGCCATGCATTGCCCTCAGTGGGATCATTAACAAGCTTATCAAGGCTGCAGGATAACAAACAGATATTGTCAGGTTTTGGATGATCACTGCCATTTGGAATGAAGCAATATCAGTCTACCAAAACTTGTTCAATAATGGACAACATTATTTATTCTAAAGATGGAGTACATAATTTGTCACAATAAAAGAACATAAACTTAGCAAGGATTTCTTGCCCTATCTAAATGCAGCCAAACAAACACAACACTCAACTTGTATATGATAAATAAAATTAACACACTTTCCATCTATCAACTTACAAGTTCCTTCGCCCAGCCACATTTGGTGCAGCTTTCTCAATATACTCCTGTCGTCTTGATAATGATAAAGGTCTTATGTCCTTCACAAGCTTATGACAGTCTAATTGGCAGATAGTGCAGATACCATGTTCTATTTGAAAAAGTTCCTGAAGATTCAAGGTTACTAGAGATAAATACAATTAAGCAAAAACCAAGTGAGATATATTGAGAAATCACCCTATTTTTAATTGAAAATACCCCATGTAGGTGAAGATAAGATATCTTAGACGAAATTAAGCTCATTTTAATTGAAATGTATAATTCATCTTCTAACCTGACGCAAGGACCTATTGCTAGTTCTTATACGAAATTCTTCATAGCAGCCTAGATTACAGAAAAGATCCTCAAAGTATTCTGGTGTCTTGGCATTATTGCCCCTGAAAGTAATAAATATCAATCAAGTAATCCATATAGTCATAGCAATATAATTTATCTGGACTTACTTGCACGGTGCCTGACAGAGTTTACAGAGAGGTTCATCTGTCAGGGTCCAACCCTGCATGTATTCTTTCTCTTTTTTGCCATAGCCTTTGCATAAATTAACCTTTTTCCACTCAGCATTTGATGGTAAAGGCTGACTAATCTCATATAAAGGTGTATTGCGTCGCTTGCTTCCACCTTTCAGCAGTCCCTGGGAAAGAAAAGTATAGAATTATTACCAGGTCATATAGATAATAATCTTCAACATAGAACCAGCGTCCAAATTGTCAATTAGACAGACCCCATTGTTGTGGTTACTGCTTTCACTCAAGCAGCACAACTCAACAGTTAAAGGAAGTTGCAAAGGTTTCCCAAGTAACTTTCTTCGGTCAATGGGCCTTAATCTACTCCACTCATTCACAAACGCCACAAGGATGTGCCTATAAGTTGGGTTGTCCTTAAAAGATTTGACAATTGCCCCCTTGCCATCCTCTTCAACTGGAGAGTTTAGTGACTCAAGTTCCTCTGGTCGGAAATTCTCAAAAAGTGGCCTTGGTCTCGAATCAGTCCCAGGAATGCAAGAATACAAGTGGATCCTCTCAGTATATTGGCTTACCTGAAGAGTAAGTAAAGCAGATCACATTTATTAAACATTCAAAATGGACACTGTGTACTCAACCAACTTGTAGATTGTAACACAAATCAGATATAGCCCTGGCACAGGTGATGTTCTGCTATGGAGCAAACAGCCATCTTAGTAATAAATCCAAATTCTAGGTATCAAGATACAATACAGGGTAATGCAAGCCCGAATACATGGAGCACCAGAGATTGAGCTTAGTTTGACCCAGCTGACAGACCTTTAAGTTTCTTAAGAAGAAAAAGACTCTAGTTCCTAGGTGTAAACAAACATTTCCTCCAAAGTTTAAAAGATCTCTAGCGTCAACCAAAGAATGGTGATTAAATCCCATACAATCAGACTGAGTTTACATTTTGATGCCTAATACTAACTATTTCAATTTGAGGACATTCTGAATCCGAGTACATAAATGGGAAACAAGTTACAATCAATCTCTGAATTTGCCTAATGTATCCGTTTATTATTCTACCACAAAGATCTTGTAGACAAAATTGCATTCAGGACAACAGACATCAATTTTTAGCAACTTTATTGTGCGTTCCTGTAGAAAGATGAATACAAACTACCACATCAAATTTGCGACACATAAAGACTACAACTTATCCTCATCATAATTGTGTAGGACAGGAAATGAATAGCTAGGTATCAATGCCTTGCCTCAAATCGCAAAGAATCAACTTGGTCAAAGTAACTTTCGTCAGATTCAATTGGCTGAACAGGACCATTCGAATCTATCGTTGGTGGGTGTAATGTCAGTTCCTGCATTTATAACAATATTCCACAATATGAATTAATTGGTTTAGTGAATCAGTCTGCGCACAAGAATTACTCCAGTAGTACCTTTTGAAGTCTATGGTTATCTTCACTGCCCTCATTCAATTTACAGGGTGAAATTTTGCCGGCACTTCCAATTTCAGCTTCAGAATCATTTCCTTCCAATATTCGGTTTGAAACAGAAGCCTTGGCGATAACTTCACCAGAAACTGCATGAGCCTATTCTTCCAATAAAAATTGTCTATCAGCAAACTAAAGAAGCAAATTTATAGCAGAAGTGGAACAGGAAAAAGACAAGGAAAAAATGGATTCTTTTAGTATTTTCTTCAATGTTGAAGTTTTACATTGGCATGAAGATCATCTATTTGGGTAAGAATGCCACCACTAGAGCTACAAGGTCTTTCAAATCCCCCATTTTTTTCAGTAGCTGCTTCGGCAGATGCATCGAATGGATGCAAATTCTTAGCTAAGCCAGAATCTGGCAATTTATCTGTCCCTCTAGAGAATTTAGAAGATGCTGATTTTTCCATAATCTGATTTTTACAACTTCCATCAGTTTTATCAGATGTTTCCAAATAAGAGACACCATCAACCTGCCAACAAAAAGGAATATGTTGGTATATAGAAGTTAGAAAACATTAGCAACAGCAACATAAATAAAGATTAATGAACCAGCTAAAGAAGTCCAGACCTCTTTCAAAACAAAAACAATAGCTAATAAGTTCGGAAAAGAATGAATAACTTCTATTCAAGGATAACAGCATAAGCCAAAAAATATTATCCAATCACAAAGGGAAACCTATTTCAATAAAACGACTATCATTAATCTCCTATCCGCTTCATTTTTCCCAGAAGAGAGTCTAAAGAGCATGAGATTACTCATTTTCCATTCTACACTATGATTGTAAATCAAAGACAACTAGAGGACAACAGAGGCTCTCAAGACCCTGGAAATCAGACAGCAAGAGAGAGGGAGGGAGGAATAGTCAATGATATCATTTTTAAAGGGCAAACACTTAATATCTGGATGTCGGCCCATAATTGTTCTAGACAATTTTATTCTTAGTTAGATTTTTTGTTTGTTTATTTGCCTTATCTCCGTTGCTAGGTGCCCCTCCTGTATACTTGTACATGTCTACTTGGATAGCAACCCATTGTGTGTTTTAATAAAAATGAATTACTTGTACAGAAAGCAAAAATGATGAACCTTCTCCATCCAGCCCCCGTCCAAGAAAAATAAAATGATAAGTGCTTGGGAAAGCCCTACAAAAAATAAGTTATATAATGAAGGCGACACATTGATTTAAAGTCCAATTTATTCAACACATCACTTTCAGGCAAAGTCCAATTTCCAAAATTACACATCACCACGAGCATTTTATCCAACAAACAGGCCACCACCATAATTGTTAATGCAGGCAATGTTAGTCACTAAAGCTTCCAATTAGCCATAAAAAAGCTTACATTATCACAATATGTACAACAAGGACTGTAACCCAAGGATCCACACAAGTATCTCCTTTAACGATTGAATGCAGAACATTTAATTGAGGAAGGCAAAGACGGAGATCTGTAACCCAATGATCCACCACAAGTATCTCCTTTAATGATCAAATGCAGAACATTTAATTGAGAGAGAGAGAGAGACGGAGGTATGTTTCTTTTAATAGATAAAATAAAGCTTTATTGAATTGAGTAAATACGCGAAACCCAGGTACACAGGAAGTATACAAAGAGAACACCTAGTTACAAGTTAAAAGCTAGATATGGGTATAAAGAAAATAATGAAAACCCAATAGCGAAAATAATGAACACCTATTACTTCTAGTGAGTCTTGGAACCAGGCAACACATGTTATTTGCTGTCAAGTACATCGGAATAAATGAAATAAGTATATGCTGTACTTTTGAATAATTTCTACTGTGATTATCAAGACTGTAAGATCTGCAGATTCTTTGAAATGGTCATCTATGTAGCTTAAAAATAAAGGCAGGGAGAGGGGTGGGCAAACCTGTATCTCTTGTATGGCATCATATTTTCCATTTGTTGTAGATGAAACGTGGCGTAAACTCCTGTTTAAATAGCTCCAATGTGACTCATCCAAGGTGCCCTGCAAGGTGACCATAGCATCAATTTTTGTGTAAAGGAGAAATGTCAACAAAATCTTATTACCAAAGAAATAAAGAACCTTTGCACAGAAAATGTAAATATTGACTGCACTTGTTTGCCCTCGCCTGTGAGCTCTATCCTCAGCCTTCAAATTAGTTCAAAGGAAGTTTATCAATCAAACAGTCGCTGATATACAATTTTGGAAAACATCAAACGATGTCACATCTGAGAACTAAGGAGACGTAGACAGAAGATTAGGAATGAAAAAGAACAAGAACAAAATAGAATAGAATAAAGGCACAAACTTGCTTCTTGCCATAAAAAAATCCTGCATCGGTCCTTGAAGTTCACCCTAATTACCAATTGGTCCTTGTGGTAAAAAATCTTAAAGATGGAGGGATAATCATCAGGTAACATATAGAATTTTGACGGAAAATTATGACTAGATGCATGTCACATGTCAAAAATCCACGGCAAGTGCTTAAAAATGCCACATAATCACAAGAACAATTGAAAAGTAAAATAACAAAAATTCTGCCAAGGTTAAAAACTAACACTAACTAAATTAATCGAAAAATGAGGCCCACAGGATCAAGGTTCCCTCCTGTGCATTGTACCTAAGGTTGAGGGCAAGACTCCCCATCCCAAAGTGGTTGCAGCCAACACACGAGTGGCACTCCCCACCCCATGAAAAGAGAGGAGTTCCCGTCCTCCTCACAGGGTGGCTCACGGTCACCCGAAGAGGTTATCTTCCCACCTTAGGGTGGACATGATCAGCCCCGCAGCAACCCATGGAGAGTATTACTCTACAACAACAGTTTGTTTTTTTTTAGTGTAAGTTTTTAACTTCATTTTGAATTCAATTTGATTTTCTAGTTTTAGTTTATTCCTTCTAATTTAGTTTTTTTCAGATTCTTTTTCATTTAATTTATTTTTGGGAGTTGATTTTTCTTTCAAAAAACACGTCCTAAATTTGTTGTTTTGCATCTAGTTTTTCAAACGTCTCTTCCTTAAACTATCCAAAATAAGAATCTTCCTATAATGCCCTATGGGAGGCCAAAGCCACATCTGGGCCCTATTCCAAAAGGATTAGTCAATAGTACAATTGGAGCCCCATTGGAATCATTATAAAGAGCAAGAACTTCTCCTTTTTATTAATATGAGCTTCCATACACCACTTATGCTCATCACTCAGTATGAGGTATCAAAATCTTGGGCCATTCCAACATAAATGGCACAGTTCAAGTCCCACATATCTGGTTGGGATAGACTAATATCATTTGTAACTCCCCAAGGAAGGCCCAAGATACATTTGGGCCCTACCACAAAAGGACCAGTCAATGGTACAATTGGAGCCCCATTGGAATCATTATAAAAGGCAAGAACTTCTCCTGCAATGTGGGATCCCAAACACCACCTACACTCATCAATCAGAATGGGGTATAACACTTCCCTAAAGTTGTAATCCAAGCAAGAAAAGCCACTCATAGAGGAGCCTTAATCTGTCACATAATCTTACAAGGAGAATGAGTACTATCTTGGGGAAATAAAGCGTTATAGAACGGCCTTGCTACAAACATGGCTCTTCTGGATGGGGCCAAACATAGTTTGGCCTTTGCCATCCTGTCTCAGCCTAGTATCCTGTATCCAATTAAAACATGAACAAATCATGTGCCGCACAGAAAAATTAATGCACCATAATGAAAGTAATTAAAAAACTGTGATTGGTCTGCCATGGACTCGTCCTTGAAACGTGCAACACTAAATATGGTGATGTTGAAATGCATCTTCTGAATATTCAGCCCATGATAGCGGCATATCTATAGTCAAAAGTTACATTCTATAATGTTGGACTGACTGAATATGCATTGGATATGTTATAAGGCATATCGGATACTGACATGGCTCCTCTTATGTCCACACTACCCTATATGAAAGCATGGCACTCTCCGAAGTTCCCTCATGCACACTAAACCAAAATATTCTGCATCAAAGCAATTACTTGTGAATATAAAATCAGAGGAATAAACTTTCTGCAAATAACAACTACAGGAATAATCCAATAAATACTAACTTCTTTTATTGAATAATAAGAGTTTGAATTCAGATAAAACAGAGGAATAATCTAATAAATACTAACGTCTTCTATTGAATAACGAGTGTTTCAATTCGGAATAATTAATTCATTACTATCAGACCTGAAGCATCAAAGATGGGGACTTAGGCAACTCCAAGAACACAACATTCTGCGCTGATGAGAAATCAAGTCCAACGCCTCCAGCAGTTATACCAATTATTGCAACCTTAACCTGATGAAGGACAGGAAATGCATGCATTAACCCAAATATTATTTTCTTTTAAATGTATACAGCCAAATAATTATACAAGGAAGTGGGCTCAAAATTGTCATGTTTGATACAATATATAGTTCTAAAATGCCCTAAACTCTAGTTGAGAATGATGCTCAGATTGGGGTGTTAACAATTATTACTTTTGTGGAGAAGTTTATATGTGCTTTGATATATGTAGGAAAATCAGCAAGTAAAAATAAAGAAAGAATCAAATAATTTTAAGATTGTTCTCTAAAGGTATGAGCTGAAAAACAAGCTCTTATTTAAATTGTTGGAATTAAGAAAAACACTTCTGTACCAGCCAAATGAGATATGAGGACAAAAATAGACGAGTCACCACAGCAAGAGAAAGTTATAAGAGTTATTTATTTAAAGAGAAACACAAATCCCAACACCAAGGCAACAGCACCAAGAATGCATGTTAGTCATGTAGCCCATAAATAAGGCAACAGCACCAATACTTGATTCAGTGCTGATTGCTAATGAATGCTTTGATGGTCGGTTGAGGGAGGGTGTCCCGGGAGTTCTTTGCAAGCTTGACACGGAAAAGGCATACGATCATGTGAGTTGGGATTTCCTTTTCTAGATGTGGTTTCGGGGAGAGGTGGTGTGGGTGGATTAGACATTGTGTATTGATTGCTCTGTTTTCAGTGTTATTTAAAGAGAAAGAAGAATCCCAATACCAAGGCAATAGCACCAAGAATGCATGTTAGTCATGTAGCCCATAAATAAGGCAATAGCACCAATACTTGATTCAGTGCTGCTTGCTAATGAATGCTTAGATAGTTGATTGAGGGAGGGTGTCCCGGGAGTTCTTTGCAAGTTTGACATGGAAAAGGCATACGATCATGTGAGTTGGGATTTCCTTTTCTAGATGTGGTTTCGGGGAGAAGTGGTGTGGGTGGATTAGACATTGGGTATTGACTGCTCGGTTTTCAGTGTTAGTTAATGGAAATCCTTGTGGTTTTTTTCAGAGCTCGAGGGGTTTGAGACAGGGGAATCCGTTATCTCCTTTTCTCTTTGTTATCGTTATGAAGATGTTGAGCCGCATGGTGGAGGCTACTGTAGAGAGAGGGGGGGGGGCTCTTTCTCGATGGGAAATGCTAATAATGTAATGATCTCAATTTCTCATTTTCTTTCTACATATGACACTCTTACCTTGTTGATGCTGATTGCGGGCAAATTCTAGCTTTAAGGGCTGTGTTATTATGTTTTGAAGCTGTCTCGGGCCTTAAGATGAATTTGGAAAAGTCGGAGATGGTTCCGGCGGGGGATGTGCGGAATATCAACTGCTTAGTGGATCTTTTGGGCTGTAAAGTTGCTTCTCTTCATATGAAATATCTTGGTCTTCCGTTGGGGGCGTCTTTCAAGGCTAAGAATATTTGGAATGGGGTAGTAGAAAAGATTGACAGGTTGGAATCACTTATCAAAAGGGGGTAGAATCACTCTTATCAAAAGTACCATTTCCAACCTTCCAACTTATTTCCTTTCTTTATTCCCATTACTTGTAGGTGTGGCAAATCAGGTTGAGAAGTTATTTCGTGCATTTCTGTGGGGCGGAACAGAAAAGGAGAACAAATTTCATGTTGTGAGCTGGAATAGAGTTTGCTGTCCTATTGTTAATGGAGGTTTGGGTGATGCCTAAGGAAGTTGTGGATCTTCTTGCATGTTGGCGTGGTTTTGAGGCAAGGAAATGTGTGACTACCAGATGGAGAATGATTCCTTTGTGTTTAATGTGGTGTCTATGGCTGGAAAGGAATGAAAATGTTTTGAAGACAAAGAGCAATCTTTTGAAGATCTTCAGAATTTTTTCTTTTCTAATTTGAGTTTGTGGGTTAAGATTTTTGTAAGGAATGATGATAATGTACTGAATCCCTTTTTGTTTTAGTTTTCCAGTTTTCTAGAGTGTAGTAGGTATGTCCTTTGTATAGATCTTGTGTACTTAGGCTGTGCCTATTCTTGGTAATAACATTTCTTCTTAATTATCCAAAAAAAAAAAAGGTTTGATGTTGGAGAGGGTTCAAGGATTCGTTTTTTATTTGATGTTTGGTGTGGTGAACATGCTCTTTTTAGAGTGTTTACAGCTATTTTTCGTGTGGTAGCTAATCAGCAGGTATCTGTTTCAGATTTGTTGATTCGCACTAATGGAGCTGTGCAGTGGGATGTTCGTTTTATTAGAGCTGTTCAGGATTGAGAACTTGATGAGGTTGCGGATTTTTTCAATTTTTTTATTCTCTAGATATTAGAGCAAATGAGAGGGATAGAATCTGATGGAAGCATACAAGGAGTAAAAAGTTTTCGGTTCGGTCATATTATAAGGTGTTGACTTTTAAGCAATTGCATTTCTTTTCAGTGGAAGAGCATTTGGAGGGCTCACATGCCGTCCAAAGTTGCTTTTTTTATTTGGGCAACATCGCTAGGGAATATTTTGATGATTGATAATTTGAGGAAGCGTGGCTTGATTGTTATGCAATGGTGCTTCATGTGTAAGAAATATGGTGAATTAATGGCTCATTTACTTCTACATTGTGAGGTGGCTAAGGCTTTATGGGATGGTGTGCTTTGTAGAGCTGGGCTGGTTTGGGTAATGCCTAAAAGAGTAGTGGATTTACTTGAGTGTTGGAATGGCTTCATAGTTGTCCTCAAGTGGCTGCTGCATGGAAGATAATTCTTTTGTGTATTATGTGGTGTATTTGGTTGGAAAGGAATGAGCGGTGCTTTAACAATAAGGAGTGTACTATAGAGAAAATCTAGATTTTTTTTGTGTTCTCCTTTGTGATACCCCATATAATAAGGATAAGGGTAGGTAGTATATGAGATTCCACATTGCTTGAGAATGAGAAGTTCTTGCTCTTTATAAGGGTCTAATAAGGCTCCAATTGTATTATTGATTAATCCTTTTGGAGTATATGCCATGTGGTTTGAGCCTTCCATTGGGACGTTACAAATGGTATCAAAGTCTATACCAACCAAATTTGTGGGACTTGAGCCATGCCACCTACAACGGACAGGCCTGACGAGGACGTCAAGAATTTAAGGGGAGAGATTGTGAAACCCCATATGATAAAGGATAAAGATAGGTGGTGTATGGAATCCCACATTGTTTGGGAAGGAGAAGTTCTTGCTCTTTATAAGGGTTCAATGGAGCTCAAATTGTATCATTGACTAGTCATTTTGAAGAATAGACCATGTGATTTGGGCCTTCCATTGGAACAAAAACTCATGAACAAACCCTCCATTAAGTACAAAAGCAGAAAACCATTGAAGTAAAGATGTAATTAGGTGTTTCTTTTGTATACTTCCTGTGTACATGGGCTTCGCCTATTTCATTCGATGAATAAAAATGTCTTTCTTACTTATAAAAAAAAAAAAAAAGTAGACACAAGTAAAAATATAGCCAGTTCAAAATATTGTGGAAGTCACTCAGTCAAATCCAAGGAAAATGGAAGGTAAAAAATCCACTAAAGCAATCTTTTAAGTAAGATAAATTTTATTACTGATAGAAAGGGATATTGCCCGGTACACAAGGAGTATACATGGATCCACTAAACAAACAAAAGGGAACTAGAGCAAAAATAAACTAATCAAAAATAAAATAGGATTGAAGAGCTCCAAGAGTTAACTATTTCCTTTTCATTCTTGATGTTCAAAAAAGGCCACTCTATCAAATTTTTTATACATTTCAAATGATATAACTTTTTTTTTTTTTTCTTATGAGTAATAAGAAATTTTATTGATATAAAGATAGGCGTAAGCCAGGTACAGTGGAAGTATACATGTGGATACACCGCTTTAAGAACTAGAAACTGTTACAAGTAAATCATGAAAGCTGAGACCATTCAAATCTAAAGCAATGGCCCACATAAATAAAGTCTTCCATAAAAAACTCCTAAACTCTTCCACAAGGCGTTCATGATCCTCAAAATGTCTATCATTTCTTTCACTCCAAATACACCAAAGAATACAACAAATGATATAACTTGATGTGCTTAACAGGATCAAACCTTTCAAAGTGTTAATACTTTATTTAAATATCAATCCTAGACAACATTTAATACAAACAAGCAACCAAAAGGGTGACAAAAGGACAGTAACATTATCAAGTAGAAAAATGAAGCCAAGAAAGAGAAGAGGATAAGAACCTCAGTTGATGATTTGAAGGACAGTACAGCAGACTGCCTATCTCTGGCAAGTGTGTTTCCATCAATGCGTACAAAACTAATCCCTTTCTCACATACAAACTCCTGATAATTCAGAAATTACAAATTTCAAAATGTTCTAACATCCAAATCTTGATGGAAACTATGGAGTCAAAAGATGCCAAGACGAAGATAAAAATCAAACGATGTGAGCCAAGAGAAAGAAAAATATAATATTACTATAATCATGCAACGACCAATAGATGCTAAAGATCATGGCAGTAAAAGTTATTTTCCAAACACAATTCTTTTCATGAGATTTTTAATTTATTTTTTTCACCTATCAAAAGCATCCTGTTTTCTTGCTTCTTTTTCAATTCCTTAATTGTTGCTTGCCTTTATGAGAAATTTTAACAACATAAGCGAACAACATTGGAAAAAATGCTTTTGGGTACTTGGCTGTGGTTATCAAATTAGAGTTGTATTTATTCTATTCCTGCATTTTTTTTTCTTGCAATGATCCAGAGCCCACTGAGAAATTGTCACTTTAGATGCGGTTACATGACAATCATGTTGCGTATGTGTTTCATTGTTGTTTTCACATTTTATATTGCTAGTAGAGAAAATGCTCTTATGAATAAAACTTCTTAATTCCCTATCAAAAAAAATATTGCTCATAGAGAAAATCGCTATTTTCTAAGGTTCTAATTAAATTTAAGTTTACTCCCTTTAGTAAGTCAAATGATCCTAAACACATAGTTTAATTTTCACTAACTCTCTGCTTGAGAATGACTTCTCTCAAAATAAGAAGTAATCTGGAGATCTGAAAACACTTAACTTGAGAAGATATAAGCTATACATCTCCAAAATACGCACCTCCAGTTCAAAATCTAGGAAATCTACTCCATTGCAGATTTGATAATAATAAGACTCAATGAGAGACTGAGTACCTAATAATGTATCTTCACAGACCAAGAACTACGAGATCGCCCCTTTCATTCTAGGGTAACGGAGGGATCATACCATCCAAGCCTTCTTTTTATGCTTTTCCCGGAGGTTGAGTTTCATTTTTAAGACTTCATCAGTCAAATATAGTCTGTCTTGGAGAGAAGATTTCTTTTTAGTTTTCACATTTTTTTTTTTTGGAAGGAAAAAAACGCATGCAGGTTTGGACCTACACTCTCACCCTCCATTCCCTGTCCTAAATATGATACATAGCACCATCTTCACTGATGTGGATCCATTTGGAATAAGCATAGTTCAAGGATAGGGTTCTTTTGTGCTTTCTAATGAAGATTTCTTACTTAACAAAATTAAAAAAAAAAAAGGATAGGGTATTAACAGTCCTCCTTAGTTCTTGTCTAATGTTAAATTAACTTTCCCATGTTAACAGTTGTAGTTAGAAGTTCTTGTGTACTTCCTGTGTACTTGGGCTGCCTATATTTATATTTTTGGGAAGAGTAGTTCTAGTGGTCTACTCGCCTCTTCCAAAGAATAAATTGAGTGAGTTCAGGTTCGGTCTCCTGTCATTTCCTTTGGAACTAAGTATAAATTTTCTCTATCAGTAATGGAACTAGGCTCAAATAGGTGAAACTCTATCCAAACCAATATAAAATCTAGCTTATGAATAAAATACCTTGATTACCAATAAAAAAAAAAATCTAGCTAACATTTTTTTTCTAATTTTAGCTTATGACATGACTTCTTATAGGGATGTGACTTCTGACTACAACTGTTTTTTTTTTTTAAATTTTTTTTTATAGGTAAACGAGGTTTTATTGATCCACGTAAATAGACATTAAATCCTCAACATGAGAAATAAACATACACAAAAGGTTGATATGTAGGACATAAGGAACAAGTCAATCTAGATTCATGATGTTATATGTTCAATAAACAGTCTTTGAATTAAAATCAGCTGGAAATAACTAGGAAACTGTATCTGTCTCATCCATCTCTCACCGTCACTCTCTATATTTTATTAGAGTATTGTAATGAAGCCAAAACTAATCATTTATTAGAGCATCCTTTGCTGAATCTCAAACAAGACATTGCAGGACTATGAGCTTTTATTAGTTCTTTAATAAAGTTCCAAGTGAGCATACTCCTACTTTGGGAGTAAATGGTAGAAGAAGTGGTGATGCGGAGAGGATAAAAGCATATGAGATCTGGTAATCTCCAAGCTTAAGCAACATACTCAATTAACTTCCAAAGGGGCAGTTACCAAATGTGGATTCAGACAAATTTCAAAGTTAACAGAACACCCCGACTGAGAAAGAACCTCACCTGTATTCCATCAAGGACCTTATGATGATGTGCAAAAATTATCATCTTACGAGAACTGAAGTGCAAATCCAAAACTTCTGTACTATCTGACTCTGCAACAATTGGATGAATGGAAAGCCATTCACGAAACCCAGAGAGCTTTGCAATTCCAAGTTCTTGGTAGGAGAGCTTCCCCGATTTGCAGAAATTCCCAGAGTCTGAAAGCAGAGGCAAAAAGGAGGCATAAATGTCCATGAAAACACAGTATTTACATTCTAAATTCTCAAATAGCTTCTTCACCCAACAATCAAGAGTTACTTATAAAGCACTTTTACTGAGTAACAATCCATAATTACTTGCAACATCAGCATCTTTTCACCTTTTTCTATACATGAGGGTAAAATCTATTATAAGTGTACAACTCAAGTTCATCGAGTTGTACAACAGGAATCCTAAAGAGCCAAAACCCAAAATGTTTAAATCAAGGAAAGAAACAGCTCAAATCACGCATCCAGTGCGATGCATATTTAGAATTTTAGACTATCGATTCAAGTAATAAATTGGTGTTTCCTTCTTAAATCGATAATTAGACAGAGGATCATGCTTTACCAAAGAAAAACTAGAGGCACTATGTGACTACAAGTTAAAGGACCTGACTAGAATTGTTAGATACTTTTTTTTTTATATATAAATAAAAAGTTTTATTCATCAAATGCAATAGGCAAAGCCCATGCACACAGGATGTATACAAAAGAAACACCTAAAAACATTCAACTATTAGAAAAACAAGGACAAAAACTCATGGATAGCCCCTCCATTAAGAACAATAGCTGAATCAACTAAACAAGGAACACATAAAAATTTCTATAGTTCTTCTACATTTCGTTCCCTATTATTGAAACACCTCTCATTCCTTTCCAACCAAATGCACCACATAATGCAGAAAGGAATCATCTTCCAAGCAGCTGCCACTTGAGAGCAAGTATGAAGTCTAGTCCAACATGCGAGTGAATCTACCACTGATTTTGGCATAACCCAGGTCAGTCTGGATCTTCTAAACACACCATCCCATAACACTTTAGCCACGTCACAATGTAGAAGTAGATGATCCACTGATTCCACAACTTTCTTGCACATGAAGCGCCACTCCATAACAATCATTCCACACGCCTTCTCAAATTGTCAATTGTCTGAATATTCCCAATTGCTGCTGTCTGTACAAAAAAAGCAACCTTTGACGGAACATGAGCCTTCCAAATACTCTTCCAAGGAAAAGAAATGTAATGCTGATCGGACAACATCTTATAATATGATCTAACAGAAAAAATTTTAGACGCTGTATATCTCCAGTACATTTGATCCCTCTCATGTCGTCTAAATATCCACTGAATACAACAATCTGAAAAAAACAGTAACCTTCTCAATTTCCCAATCCTGGACAGGTCTGGAAAATCTAACATCCAAATGCACCTCTCCATTAGAGTAACTCATCAACTCTGAGATTGAGGCCTGCTGATTAACAGCCTACCTGAAAATAGCCGGAAAAGCTCTAAACAGTGCATTCTCACAACACCAAACATCAAACCAGAAACGAACTCTTGAACCATCACCTACCACAAATTTGACTTGTTTCACAAGATTATCCATCCTTTTCTAATAAATTTCCATAAACTCACACCATAAGTCCCCCTACTCTCCTTAGTGCACCATCCCCCCAATCACTCCCATACTTTATACAGCTTGCATACAATCTCAAAAAAGTCCTCATCTACGAGAATTATTCCATTTGAGATTGCAACTGGACAATGCCCCCACCTGCCTGTCGGCTTGCAAAATAAAAAGCAAGAGTTATTGCAGGTTGCACAAGACAGACTAGCAAAGGCCCAACAGAAGGGCCAGGAATATTAAGTAGGGGATAAGGTTATGCTTAAACTTATTTCCCAAATATGGAAAATGTTCAGAAAGGGTATCATGCACCGTGGTTTCATTCCAAGCTATGGTGGTCATTTTGAAGTTATGAAGAAAGTTGGGAAGGTAGCTTATAAGCTAGGCTGCCCCAAAGAGTAAAGGTTCACCCAATCCAATAAGTGGAATGACCTGAAACTCATAGTAAGAAGTGGAATAGTAAACTTGAATTTTTTTGTTTTAAAAAAAAAAAGAGATGAAGATCACATGTCCATGAGTGATCCCCTCCCACTTTTATTATTAAAACTCTCACTTTATGACAGAGGAATTCCGTGGTAACAAAACAACACAATTCAAGATCAAGACCCACCCCATAAAAATTAACGTCTAATGTAGGGGAAACCCCAACTATCCAAACGTAAAAGCCCTCTAAGTCTTCCCGTACCAAAATCTGCCCCAAAAAAATCTAGAGACTCACCACTCGCACCACGTTTAACCAAAAAATCGACAACCATATTAGCCTCTCTAAACACCAATTTAAACTGAACACCAAGCTCTCGAACCAAACATTGCGCTTCCTCCCAAAAATCCCACAGGTACCAATAATTACACGCACCTGAAACAAACCATCCCACTACAACACTCGAATCCGATTCTACCACAACATTCCTCAACCCAAGTTGCTTACACATCCTAAGGCCATCAACTACCGCTCGACATTCCGCAATGGTATTAGTGGCTTGCCCATAACAATGAGCAAACCCACCCAAAACACGACCAATATCATCCCTAACAACTCCACCTCCGCCGGACATCCTAGGATTACCACAAGATCCCCGTCAACATTTAGTTTCACCATCCCCACCTCCGGCAATGCCCACGAAATAAATCTAGGCGTTCTACTCACCAAAGGCACCACAGGACAATTTAATTATGATAACACCGCACCATCATGGGGACCTATTTTCTTGAACTTCCTCATCCGGCCCAAGGCTTCTAAAATAAAACCTTTAACCTTCGAATAACAATCTTCCAATCAAAGTTCAACCCCACCATACGAGCCACACAACGAGATCTCCAAAGAGCCCAATAAATAAAAATAGGGATAACAACACGCAGCCACCGCACTTGTGAAAACTGGGAAGCACGGCACCACCATAAATTCATTACTCCAGCCCAAACCCGTGTATTAGGTAAATGAATTCCGAAAATTGCAGCAAAATAATTCCAAACCTTCCTTGGCCCCTCCCCCTCACATAGAATATGATTCACAAACTCAACTTGGGAAGATAAACAACAATGACATTTCGAAACCATTGGGATACCAACATTCTTAATTACCTTGTCCACCGGAATAGCACTACGACGTGCACACCAACAAAAGAAAGACATCTTTTTAGGAACCGAAGCTTGCCACAACCATTTCTTCCAAGGACAAATATAACCATGAGTTCTCACAATATTCCAAGCTGATTTAGTATTAAAAACACCATCTATAGAATGTTTCCATACCAAAACATCATGACCCTCGCGAATGCGAACCTGAGAAATCAATATTTTGTTCACAGTTTCCTCATCCACAATCTGACGTAGCATTTGAATATTACAATCCGCCCCTTCAAATATATCTCGGACCTTCATTCCTCCATCCCCCACCACCAATTGCCGATCAGCTATAGCCTCATCACCCAACCAATTATCAAACCAAAAACTCAAAGAGCCATCATGAACCAACCATCTTGAATTACTTAACACCGAAGGGAGAGCCTGAATCACTCCACACCAAAACCGAGATCCCCTTGGGCCTGCAATCACCGAACTAATATGCGAGTTACTAACCTATTTAATCCGAAAAAAATCCGACCAAAGGGACCCTCCCTTCAATAATTTCCACGCAAACTTCATAAATAATGAACTTTGAACATAGGATAAATCACGAATACCAAGTCCCCCCTCCTCTATTGGGAAACAAATATTCCGCCATGAGACCCATTTACGCTTTTTAGTATCATCACTCGAGCCCCAAAGGAAATTAGAAAAAATTGTTTTCAGCTTTCCAAAAATTCCTTTACGCAGATTCATCACTGACAATAAATGAATGGGTATGCTACTAAGAACATATTTGAAAAGAATAATTTTACCACTAAAGGATAACAATTTACTCTTCCATCCAGACAACTTTTTTTACACCCGAGCCAACAAAGGCTCAAACAATCTCATAGTCGTACGCCCAACATGTAATGGGATACCCAAATATGTACAAGGCCATGCACCCTCAATAAAACCCAACATCCGCTTTAAATCTTGTTTCCGACCCCATGGAATGTTGGACGAGAAAAAAATAGAAGACTTTTGTGGACTGACTAACTGAATCGAGATCTCTTCATATTTATGAATCACCTCCCTCAAATTCCGAATAGAGACTTTCCCCCCATTAGAAAAAATCAGCAAGTCATCAGCATATAATAAATGAGAAATACGCACACCACCACAAGCATTAAAATACTTAACTCGGCCTTGTGAAAAAGCTTTATGTAGCATTCTTGAGAGAAGTTCCTCCGACAAAATAAATAGATACGGCGACAATAGGTCTCCTTGACGAAGTCCACGGGAAGGCTTGAAGAAACCTTTACAACGACCATTTAACGTAACTGAAAAAACAGGAGAGGAAATCGCATTAAAAATCAAAGAGCACCACTTTTCTGAGAATCCCAGCCTCCACATCACCTCCAACAAAAACCTCCAATTTACACGGTCATATGCCTTTGCCATATCAATCTTCATTATGACATTACCACCTCTAGTTTTACGATTCATGCCATGAACAAGCTCCTGAGCCAAAGCCATATTTTCAAAAATGCTACGCCCACAAATAAATGCAGCTTGTTTCGACGAAATAATACCCCTAAGCACAGGAGCCAAATGAGAAACCAAGACTTTAGCAATGATTTTATAGACCACCGAACATAAACTTATTGGACAAAATTGCCCAAAATTAGATGGAGCATCCACCTTAGGAATCAACGCAAGATTAGTAGCCCCAAAGAAAGTAGTAAACGGAATCCCCTCAAAATATTTCTTCACCATGTCCAGAATATCATTCTTCACCACTTCCCAAGCTAGCATGAAAAAACTTGCTGAGAAACCATCCGGGCCTAGACTTCCATCCTGTGGAATAGAATACAATGCATTTCTTACTTCTTCTAAAGATGGTGGAGCACATAAAGCCTCATTGTCCTGATTCGAAATCACCGGCAACAATAAACTTAGAGCCTCCTCATCCAAAGTGACATCCGACGTTGACAAGAGGTCCTGAAAGAACCTAACTGCTTCATCATGAACTTCTTCAGCCGACTCCAAGACCAGCCCATTACTCAAATTCATATGATCCATAATCAAACTCTTCTTTTTAACACGCATAGACGCATGAAAAAAAGCTGTATTTGAATCCCCTTCCTTCAGCCATTTAATACGCGATTTTTGACAACCCAAAATCTCTTCTCTATGGAGCCATTGAATATGATTTTGTTTGCAACTCAGAAGCTCCCTTTCCCGTTCCTGGGAATATACAACAGCAAGCATATCTTCAATTTCCACCATCCTCTTTTCCACATTGGACAATTCCAATTCAACCCTCCCAAAAATATCCGTATTCTATTTCCGAAGCATTTTTTTAAAATCTTGAGTTTTCTACTTACTCTTACCATAGGAGGGCCCCCTACATTTTGATTCCAAGCCTCCCGAACCAACGGTAGAAACCCCTCATGGGTTCCCCACATACGTTGAAATCTGAAATATTTAACGCCACCTCTTCTCTCCCTCTTTAGCTGAAGTAGCATAGGACAATGATGGGACGATGTCCGCAGTAAATACTCCATTCGGGCCTCCTCAAAGAAATCCATGAACCTCAGCGAAACCAAAATACAGTCCAAATTTGCCCAAATCCGTCGACCTCCAAGCCTCCCATTACACCAAGAAAATTAATTCCCATAAGAGGGAATATCAATCAACCCACAATCATGAATACAATTATTAAACTCCAATTTTGTACGAGAAGCTCTTAAAAAACCTCCCACTTTTTCATCATCCCTTCGAACAATATTAAAGTCCCCCCCCCCCCCCAAACAAAAGTAGGCCAAGTACCCGCATCCAAAGAGCACATATGATCCCACAACTCTAGTCTTTTCACCCGAAAACAGCTTGCATAGACAATAGTAACTAGAACTCGGACATTCCCACAAACGAACTTTCTAGACAGTGCTTGATCCGACATAGCCACACACTCAAACTCCACCTCATCATCCTAGAACAACCAAATTTTACCACTTACGTCAGCGTTATTTATAAAATTAGGCCAATGCATCCACCTAGCCCATCGCCTACATTTATTAGCAACAAGAAAAGGTTCTAATAATGCCACCACAGACGGACGGCTTTTATTCAAAATACGTCGTAACCTACCCTTCGATGAAAGAATACCCCTAATATTCCAAATCAAAATCTGCATAATAAAAATTAAAATTGTTTCCGGGACCGAGTTTTCCTTTCCAAGATTACCAACGGGCTTTTCTTCTTCACTCTTCTTAGACGCTTCAACGGTACATTCAACTTTGAGTCAGAATCAAAGCACTTATTTGTTAATTCCTCCAATTCATCCTCAGGCTCTCCCTCAAACAAAGATCAGCTCGATTTGAAAACCCCCTCCCCTGTATCACCCAAACAACTAAGTTCAAACTCCAAAGCCTCATCCACCACTTTGAGCAAACTCCTAGGAGACACGCTCTTCTCAGACACATGGTCACCCTCACCCTCATAATCAGAATTTTCCTCCGAAAACTCAAACCAACTACACACTGATTTATTAGGAGAAACCAATGTACCAGTCCCTACCAGATCAACCAAAGGCTTCTCAACATTCACGTTCTTTGTCTCCGTAGGAGGAAAAGAATTCAGCGGAGAATAAACATCCCCTTCGCCCCTTAATTCTGACTGAGACTTATCAAAAATCTTGCCCTTGGCATCCACAAACAGCACCTCTAGCCGCTCTGACTGCGCCTGACTCTACCTCTTATTGATAATTTCCAACAATTCAGCTCTTCGAACAGCAGAATAAATTCCCATATTGTCTTGCACCACCAGATTCTTGGCGCCAACAACCTTCCCAACCTTCCACACTTTCTAAGCAGCATCACCACCTTCCTCCTTCCATGTGCCACCCACAAGCCCCTGTTTCACCGGGTTTTTACCTCACCCGTAGTTCCTGGCCTAGTGACCTTGCTTACGACATAGATCACAAAATAGAGGAACCGATTCATAAATAACCTCTTGGAAATGGCTATTTGGAAGACCCGAAGAGCCCAGCCAAAAAGAATGTCGCAACGATTTGGAAACGTCCAACTCAACACAAATCCTCGCTGCCTCTGGCCTAGAAACACAAGCCGTCGCATTGTCTCGTTTCAAGAATCTACCAAAACCTCCCCCAATGCTTCTCAGCATCGAGATATGAAAGAAATTCGGAGGGAGGCCTGGAAGTGTTAACCAAACGAGAACAAGCGGAGAATCCTCCTCCTCAACAAAATCCGGAGTTCAATGGAAAATACGATATGGAACACCCGTTATCTCTGCGTTCCCTCGAGCCATGATCCCAACAAAATCCTCTTCGTTAGTGATTTGCACAAGAATATAACGAGGATTTCGCAGCTGTCCCACAACCGGCATCAACTTCAAGCGCCATCTGTTTTTGATGAACCCACAAAGATGATCTAGAGATGGCCTTCGACGCAAGAACTTTAAGACCACTGCATACCGAAATGGCTCAGCCGACTGTTTGATTTCCGCTTTAGAGAACAAAAAGAACATCTCCCCTTCACAAAATCTAGGCACCTTCAATGGTATATCTACCTCGGGTAAAACTCGAGGTCTCTCCACCACTAAATCCACAAAAGTACTCCCTATTGACGCCCTTGAATTACCATCAGGATTGCCCACTGTCATCATCATCGGATTCTGATCAGAACCCGGTGTAGAACCACCATGGCCTACCTGCGGCGCAGAAGGCCCGACGGCTGGGGCCATAGCGATGCCCAAAAGCGCGACCTGATTCCCCCCCCCCAGAGAAAATTATCCAGTGCCATGTCAGCTATTAATTAAACCAATTCTCATTTTGTAAACTTGAAATTAATATGAAACACCCCAGCCCATTGGGAATATGAATAACCAACAAAGAGTGCATAGGTTATGAAGGTAATTACATATGGTATCAAGCCACCTAGTAAGGTCACCATGTGATATTGGAGCACTACATAGCATAATCCTGATGAGAACGTCATTAATTTAAGAGGGGAAGTATGTACCATGTGTAAGGAAATCCTTTTAGATTCCAAATGTCCTTATCAGGACCATGTCATCATTGCTTCAATATCACGTATTTGGTCTTAATAGGTGGCTTTGATACCATACGTAATGACCCAGGGAAAGCGCTAACCACACCTCCGCTATAACCCCAAAAGGACTAGTCAATTTGACACTTCTCTAGAATCACTTATAAAACCTAGTTTCACTTAATATGTATCCAATGTGGGATTTAGCTGTTACAGAATATATAGTCAAATGATGGGATACAGTAAATGGATATGGTACTATCCATAACCCAATTGTTGTGTCATGAAATAGGACTCCTCGACATATGATGATGTCAAAAAAAGAACTCAAAAATCAAGTTTTATTTGGGATACGGAGACATGATGTTCATAAGTTATCTGCTTCAAACTTCACCCAAAAAAACTTGAAGTGTAAGGTTCTAGAGGTTTGGGAAACTAATATAGGGTTTTTGGCATAGATTTATTTGAAAAATACCAAGAGTCGATTTCAATGCCAACCTTAATCCTCCAAATAATGAGTTGAGTTTACTGAGGAGATTGATGGCTTTTAAAGTGGCTGAAAGTATAAAGCAATGTGCAGGTCAGATTGCAAGATTTATTCACAGCAGGTTTGTCATAGGATTTAAAATGAGCAGTGGTGGTGGAAAAGTATGGAAGATAATATGAATTTAAGATTTTAGTATGGTGAGAAAAGGAATTAGGTTTAGAAGGCAAATAAAGTGGAAAACTCAAAGTTTTGGCAACTGTTCTGTGGTCAAGAAAAGTAATCCGGTAATAGAAATTGTAGGATTTTGATGACTAGCTGAGGTTTGAGGTTCTTATGGCCTGGAATTTATGAGAAGTATGGGGGCAAAATCAGATCTAGTTTTGGTTGGGGTTTGGTTTGAATTAGATAGAAAATGATAAGAAAATAACAGGAAGACGATAAGCTTCTAGGCATCACAACCAAACTTCTTATGTACCACACATTGTTTCTTCGGCATCCAATAAAGGATTGCATCACAAACTTTACAAAAAGCTTCATAGCTTTTAAAACTTTATTCAAACATAGTCACCATTGAATAGAAACAATTATATCTGTGCATAGACAGGCATCAAATACCTAAATTTTATAGGACTCAAACTATATGGACCTTAACTACTAAACTGAAACTGGATAACTGCTAGAAACACAGAAATGATTGAATAGCATAATGAAAACCATAATACAACCCAATGGACCAGAACTACATCCCATTCTATAAATCAGGAAGTTCCTGAAATAAAATTGACTTTTAAAATTAAATAAAATCAAATAAAAAAAGCTCTTCCTAACTACAAGCCACATGAATTTTTACAGAGAGTATTATCTTAAAATTAAAAACAATGTACAAATTACCATCGTATTCATCTAAATTTTGTGAATTCATGTCGTCAGCAACACTCTTTTCAGATGCATCACCATTGACCACCCTTATAGCAGCCTTGGCAGAAACTATATCTGAACTTTTCAATAACAATCTTATAATTTGCCGACGTTTTGGTGGTAACTGTTTTAGCACACGCTCCTTCAAACGTCTAATCTACAACAGTGAAACAAGCATCAAAGAACAATAAATGTCCCCAAAAGAAGGGTGAGATATCTCAATTTTTCACATTATATAATTATATTCAGTCTCAAACAGCGGTGATCCAATAGCACAAAAGAGTATACAATAGATACATCTAAACATAGAAGGAAAATCATGATATCAAAGATTAGCATCACAATTATGAGTGACCACCAAAACGAAAAGAGAGTTTTGATGAAAAAAACTTTGAGCCCATCAACTGATTTCTCAGTCTTCAAAGCACTGATCCTATCGTTCTTGCCATAGACAGCACATTAGGTAAGAAGGAATCAATTCCGATAAAACTTCACAATGAAGGACCAGAGTGTCCTTTCTAATACGCAAGAAGATCCAACACACTTACTAGGTGTTATCCAAACCACTAGAAGTAGACTGAGTAATTCATTGAAGCATCTGCCACTTCAAAATGAAGCAATAAAAAAAACAAATTCTCCACTTGTTCAGCGCATACAAACCAATCAACACCAGTACAAACAAGACCATAATGAATGCTTGGTCATAGCAACAGCATTGCCTTGAAACTATCCCTATGGATCAAAGTGTCAACACACTTGTAACTCAGATCAATGTATATGAAGTAAAAAAATATTTAAAACCCATATATATGAAAATTTGCTCCTAATAACTTTGTTTTGACAAGTAAACTTGCTCTTAACTAATGGATTTGGAATAACCCATAAAATTAGAGAAAATTAAACTACATACAATGCTCTTTCATGCAGGTAACAAATTGTGGTCCTTCAACAATCACCGACCTAGATCCATACTAGGACTTCTCAATTGTTACAATGGCCTTATACATGTGACTATCTTTCCAAAAACATATTATTTTGTGGTATTCAATAAAATGAAACATATTCTGCTCCATGATTAGATTGATGAAAAAAAAATTATATTGAGATAGTTAATAAGCCTTTACATTGCTGCACTCAATTGTTGGTGAAAACCTAAAAGATGTCTGAGATGGGTCAGAGTTTATAAATAGTTATTTTCTCCACAAGAATCAGGGCCAAGTGCTACTTAAGTTTCCACTTAGCCATTGCCATTGAGACCCTGACAGTGGCTGGGCTTTTTGAGTAAAAATTATTTGAACAACCCATCATACAATCTATAGATAAAACGAGCATCATACTGAGCATATTGAGAGAAAGAACACAGACCATAACAGTTTGCGTAAGTAACACGTTCAACTCTTCTAAGCGAATTCCCTTTGAGAAATCCTGCAGTAACATTATAACGTGTTGTAAAACTTTCAATCGCCAGAGCAGAATATGTGAAAAAAGCTGATGTTCATAACAGGCGTAGATCTTCATCCACAATTTTCTGGATAAGAAGTGTATTGAATCAATAGCCAACCACATGGGTTATCTACTAGAATTGATAAAACAACATTTTCAGAGAACAAATCCACAAAGTGGCTAACTCCATCCACCAAGAAAGAGTTTAAGCCTCATGGTATTTATCTTTTCACGACCCAGCATGCATCAGTATGCTTTTTTTATGGATTCTTAAAACAAAATTTGATAACAAGGCAGTGCAAAAAGTAATTTCCGGAATCACATAGTGCCCTTATAACTGTACTCTCAATAGTACCTGATAAAACTTCCCTTGAGACCTCTGGACAACTTTGACAGCACAATAAGTTTTAGCAAACTCATATTTGTTCTTTCCCAGTAGACCAGGCCTATCAACAGCAGAATATTCACAAGAAAAATAAACCAACAAGCCACCGGAAGAGAATCAATCATGTAGCATGTAAGGGTGTGCAGAAAACTTGCCATAGAATATGTATCTGATGAAAAATGTCGTATGGCCTATGATCACCTAGGAAATATATGACCAAGATGTTAGAATGCATTAGACACAAATTGAAAATAAAACAATGCAAAACATTAGAAAGTTAAGCAGGATCGAAGCTCAGCAGAAAATGAACGATAACATTTTTCAAATGTGCCACAACCTCGACAAAGACGGTGTCCCAGACAGCAGAACTATGCGCTTGACCTTCATAGCCACGTCAAGGACAGCTTTTATCTGTCAACACATACCAAACAATAACGTGGTAATGGGTCTCTATAAAGGGCCGCATAATCAACCAACCACAATAAGCATCAGTTTAACAAAGGCATATATTATACAGCATCATAGGGTGCAAGTTCTTATAACTCTTTAGGATAAAATCAACCCTCATACTGGCGAATTCTAAAGAATTCATTAACAGGTTGCTTAGGAAAACCCAAAGTCACTCCTATTAAGTGATTCTCATTCATTTTCTTTCTCTTTTTTTTTTTCTTTTTCTTTTTGATAAGTTCCTTCGTTTTCAAAATTGACATAATTTGATTGAGCACGAAACTTTTTATGGTGAACAAATCTGTCATTCTAGATACTTTCCTCTTTAGAAATTGAGGGCTCATAAAATCCCCATATGGCAGTAAAGAACAATGGAGGTTGTTTTCATTTTCTGATTCAGCAAGTATTGTCTTTGAAAACATTATACTCCTACATCCACTAAAATCATTTTCTCATTTAAATAAAAAGTTCATTTTTTGCCTTCTCACTTGACACAACTGGCTATCATGTATCAGGCAGTAAAGAACATGGAGGCTACTTTTGATGACTACACCAATACTACTTTCCTTTCTACCACTGGTCAGTGCTTGGTAAACATATTGGTCAGTCCTTTTTGTCATTGTTATGGATGCCCTCAGTCGTTTGTTGGGTGCAGCTGTTAATGGAGGTTTTCTTTCTGGCTTTGTAGTGGGAGGTGTTAATATTTCTCACCTCTTTGCTGATGATACCTTACTTTTTTGTGAGCTGAATCGTGGTCATATTCAATATATGAGGGCTCTATTGCTATGTGTTGAAGCTGCTCGGGACTGAAAGTGAGCCTATCTAAGTCTGAAATGGTTCCTGTGGGTTCAGTGAATAACGTTCAATGCTTGTCAAATATTTTGGGCGATAAGGTTTCTTCACTTCCCTTGAAATATCTTGGTCTTCCATTCGGGGCTGCTTTCAAGGCAAAATCTATTTGGGAGGGTGTGTTAGAAAAAAATTGATAGAAGGTTGGCAGGTTGGAAAAGAATTTACTTGTCAAAGGGTGGAAGCCCTCTCATCAAAAATACTTTATCTACTTCTACTTCCCTACACACTTTCTTTCTTTATTTCCATTACCAGCAAGTGTGGCCTCTTGTATTGAGAAAACCTTCTGCAATGTTCTTTGTGGAGGTATTGGTGAGGAAGCCAAGTTTCATCTTGTGGGTTGGGATAAAGTTTGTTCTCTGGTGCCTTGTGGTGGTTTGGGGGTGCATAACATGAGGATCTTCAATAAAGCATTCTTGGGAAAGTGGTTGTGGAGATATCACTGGGAAGGGAGGCTTTGTGAAGAGTAGTTTTAGATTCAAAATGCAAGAGTAATTGTTTGGGGGGGGGGGGGGGGGGGGGGGGGATTGGTGTTCTAATGAAGTCAAGGGGGCATATGATGTGGGGTTGTGGAAAAATATTCGTTCCGGATGGGAGAGATTCTCCAACTTTTTCAGATTTGTGGTTAGGAGAGGTCATGGTATTTATTTTTGGCATGATGTTTGCTGTGGTGCAAGGGCTCGTAAGTATGTTTTTCCCACTCTTTACTGGATTTCTAGTGACAAAGAGGCCATGTTGGCTGACTTGTTGGTGTGTTCCAATGGCTCTATCCATTGGGAGCTTGGAACATTTGTTGATTTCTTTGATTCATTGTATGCTATACCTTTTGTTAATGTGATGGAGGATAGGATGACTAGGATATCTGGTGGGAGGAAAATGTTTTTTTTTCAATGCATTCCTATTATAAGGCCCTTTCGGGATTTTCTAATTATCATTGCTTTCCCTGGAAGAGTATATGGCATTGTAAGGTTCCTCCTAAGATTGCTTTCTTTATATGGACTGCATCCCTTGGGAGAATCCTCACCACTAACAATTTTAGGAAACATGGTCTCATCATTATGGATTGGTGCTTTTTGTGTAAGAAAAAGGGGGGGTCTGTGGATCATCTATTGTTACATTTTGAGGTAGCTCGGTTTTTGTGGAATGAGATCCTTAACCGAACCGATGTGGCATGGGTTATGCCTGGAAGAGTTAAGGATATTTTTAAGTGCTGGACAGGTATTAGGGGCAATGTTCGTATTGCTGCTGTGTGGAAAATGATCCCTCATTGTATTATGTCGTGTTTGTGGATGGAGAGAAAGAATATGTGTTTTGAAGACCGGGAACGTTCCCTGGATGAGCTGAAGAGACTCTTTTTTAACACACTATTTTCTTGGGCTTTGGTCATTATTTGTAATGAGGACAATTTCCATAATTTGCTTGTATCCAGCACAAGTGCTTAGTGGTAATTAGGCATATTCTGAGTATACTCCTTGCGTACTTGGGCTATGTCTTTTTCTATTAATAAAGTTTTACTTTATTTATAAAAAGACATATTGGTCAATTAAAAATCACTATGGTGAAACTTAATGTATCAACACAATAATTTTTTTTAATGTCACTTATAAAATAAATAAATAATAATAATAAATCAATGCCGGCAACTAGAATAGAAAAATCAATTTTGAGCAGAAAAGATGTACCACTTCAGTTTGTCTTATGGCTTGTTTGGACACTTGGGCAGGTTTGGCAAGTGGGATGAGACACAAAATTCTCATCTCATCTCATCATTACAACTTTTTCAAATTCTCAAACAAAATATAATACATAATTTAACTTTTTCAAATCCCAATTTAACTTTTTCAAACCTCAAACAATAATAATATTTTAAACTTTCAACTAAAACAAAAAATTCTCATCTCACTATTCAAACCTGCTCTTAGAATAATTCAAAATATCTGTGAATAGTAGTGAAATGGTTTGAGTTAAGATGTTTTATTGGGTTTGGAAAAAGAGAGAAAAAGTTGAATAAAAATATTTTAAAGTTACAAAAATTTTGAATATAATTTTTGTTTTGAAATTTGAAAAGTAGTATTGTTTTTTGCATTTTGTTAGGAGTTTGAAAAGTTGTAATGATTAGATGAAAAAGTTGAATATTTGAATAGACTTTAATAGCATGAATGTACATGATTTTCTTGTATCCTTAGAGAGTCATGCATATGTTTGGTTTTTGTATATGTCCCGTGTACTTGGTTTCGCCTATTTTTAATAAAATTCCTATTTAGTGATACAAAAAAGTTGAAAATTTGAAATTGAAAAGTGTTTTGTGTTTGAGTGATATTTAGGAAGGAAATATCTAAGAATAGTTTAGAACACTTGTGTTCTAGCCCTTACATTCAACTACAATACGAAATGTTCTCCATTAGTCCCAAAAATTATTTTGATCATCTTTGGCTATCATGTTAAGTATGAAAATTAATTGTTTTTAGGAAAAAGAGACTTTGCACCCTACTAAAACTAACACATTGCACTCTCCTACTGCCAGAACATTACTATTGCACCCTCATATGGTTTTAACTGTTAAGAATAATGAAAAATAGGTGATTTAGCACAATCTTGATAATCGAGCTTAATGTGAGTGCAAGTGTCAATTTTTGGTATTGTGAAATTGCAATATGTTACCTTTGATATTTTGGGATATAAAGGGCAAAATAGCTTGTAGTTTCAGGGTGCAAAGTGTATTTATCCTTTCTTTTTTAAGAAGTGATGTAATCTCATTAAAATGCGTAGAGGCGCAAAACCCTAGTACACATGAAGAATTCAAGAGAACCCCTATCAGAATTAAAAGAAAAACAACAATTCAAAATTTTGCAGAGCTAGAAAAAAGACAATTTCATAACCTATTATCCATGTACAAAGGCTTTTATTAAACAGGGATGAAGAAGAGACAAAATCTACCCATAAACATTCCCATATGCAAAGAAATAGGAGACATTTTGTACCTCTTCTGGTTCTGATGCTTTTTTAGAACAACGTACATGGTGAGATTCATCAACTATCAAGAAAGCCCATTCTTGCTCAAGCATGCTCTTTCGCAAACGATGAAGCATTGTATAAGAAATAACCACAACTCTCGGGCATGTCTTTACATAGGCAGGATTATCTCGATGACCAAAAACTGGGGTCAGAAGGAACGTGTCAGCAACTAGGATAATACAATATTCCTGTTTGAAGATCTGACATCTTAGAGAAATGGTACCATCTAAACTTTTTTTTCTTTTTTTTGATAGTTAATAAGAGATTTTATTCTAAGTAAATAGGCATAACCCAAGTATACTGGATGTATACAAGTGAGTACACATAAATACAAGCTAAAGCAAAAACAGTACTAAGTACTAATATAAAACGTGACAAATGTTTTTTTTTATAAGTAATAAAACGTGACAAATGTTTTTTTTTATAAGTAATAAAACATGACAAATGTTCCCAAGTTCCCATCCCTTGCAAGATTGTTCACCCAAAAACTTAGGCCCCGTTTGGATATTGAGCTGAGTTGAAATGAGTTAAGTTCTTTATGAATAGTAGTGAGTTGAGATGGTGGAATGAGTTTTGTGGAGCCCACCTAAGATGAGTTTAAATGTATTTATGAGAAGTTGAAAAAGGTTGTGGGTTTCGCGTGTAAAGAGGTGTTGAGTTGAAAAGGTTGTGGATCTCCTATGTAAAGAGTTTAGGATAGGTTTGGCAATCAAGATGAGATACAAAATTCTCATCTTATCTCATCTTATCATTACAACTTTCTCAAATTTCTACATAAAATATAATAAACAATTCAACTTTTTCAAATCTCAATTCAATTTTTTCAAATCCCAAAACAATAATAATATTAAAAAATAATATTTTAAACTTTCATCTAAAATTAAAAATTCTCATCTCACTATCCAAACCTATCCTTAGAGTTAAGTGATGTTTAGTGATTTAAAAGTTGGGTGTTTGGATGTTCGTCTCAATTTAAAATTAGACTGAATTGAATTGATCTCAGTATGTCTCAACATCTAAACGGGGCCTTAAAGTGCTAAAGAAAAAATCTCTAAAGTCCCCCATAGAACGTTCACAATCTTCCAAACACCTCCCATTTCTTTCAAGCCATAAACACCAAAACAAACGTAAGGGAATCATCCTCCACACTGCTGCACAGCCTCTACATCCCACAGTACCTTGCTAGCAAGCCAAAAAATCAACCACATGCATAGCATCACCCAAGCAATGCCTACCCTTGCTAAAATCTCATTCCACAAAATAGTCGCCACCTCACAATGAAGAAAAAGATGGTTAACAGATTCACCATCCTTCTTACACATAAAACACAATCAACCACAAAAAAACCTCTCTTCCTCAAATTATCCGAGGTTAATATTTCCCAAGAGACACTAACCAACAGAAAAAAGCAAGCTTACTAGGCACCTTTGCCCTCCAAATACATTTCCAGGGATAGTCTTTAGCTCCCTGACTAATTAATGCCTTATAAAAAGATTTTACAGTAAATCTAGAGTTATTTGTTTGCAACCACAGCAGGCTGTCCTCCCTATTCTGATCAATTTTCATATCATATAATCTTCCCAAAAAATAAGAAATCTCACCCACTTCCCAATCCTATGCATCTCTGTTGAAATCCACCTTCCACTGAGGCATGTTATTAGAAATCTTATAAGACTCGGCTGCTGCAGGCCCTTTATCTCTAGCAATCCTAAATAAATTAGGATAAATGTACTTAAGAGCTGAATCCCCGCACAAAGTATCATGCCAAAAGTAAAATATTTGCCTCATCCCCCACTTTAAAATTGAAGTTTTTAACAAATTCCCCCCATACTAACCTGATGGACTCACACAAGCCCACCCCATACACCCCTTTAACTTCATTTCTGCACCAGCTCCCCCACATTCTCCCATATTTAAAATCCACAATTTGTCTCCATAATGCATTACTCTCAAAATGGTACCTCCAAAGCCATTTTCCAACTAGAACTCTTTATTGAAAAGCTTTAAATTTCTCACACCCAAACCTCCACATGAAACTGGTTGACAAACCTTGTTCCAACTCACCAAATTAAATTTTCTTTCCTCCCCATAACCATCCCACAAGAAATTCCGAAAAATCATCTCTATCGAAAAATCATCTCTATTTTTTTTGCAACCCCCCCCCCCCCGGGCGCGGGTAAAGGAGAGAGAGAAAGGAAATATGTGGAGAGATTAGACAAAGTACTTTTAATCAAAGTAACTCTTCCCCCTTTTGACAAATAGAGTTTTTTCCAACCAACTAGCCGCCTCCCAATCTTCTCAATAACCCCATCCCATATAGAAAGTGATTTTTGGGGAGCACCCAAAGGTAATTCATGATATTTCAAAGATAAAGAAGCTACCTTACATCCCAAGATATTAGCCAAATCAAAAATATTGCTGACTGTACCCACCGGAACAATTTCAGACTTAGATAAGTTAATTCTAAGTCCTGAAACAGCTTCAAAGCATAGCAATAAGGCTCTCAAAGCACTGAGATGATCTTGACTTGAATCACTAAGTATTAAAGTATTGTCTGCAAAAAGTAAATGTGAAACAGTAGTCATCTCCCACCATAAATCTGGACAAAAAATTCCTCTTCACAGCCGCTTCGATCATACGACTCAAAGCATCCAAAACTAATACAAAAAAATAAGGAGATAAACGGTCTCCTTGCATTAGTCCAGGGGAGCTATTAAAAAAACCCACCGGAGTGCCATTCACCAATAAAGAAAATCTGGCCGACGAAATACAATGTTTTATCCAAAAACACCACTTCTCTCCAAAACAAAATCTCCCAAGTAAATAAAGAAGAAAATCCCAATTGACAAGGTCAAAAGCCTTTTACATGTCCAATTTAACTAAGATTCCAGATTTACCCATTCTAATTCTGCTCAAGTCCAGGGAAGAATAAAGGGAGGGCATCGTGAAGACGATCTCGTAGTGGGATGTTCGGGTAGATGATTAGTTTTATGGAAACAAGGGGTTGGGGAGGTGTGTTACATTCCAATCCGGGCTTGTTGTATTTTGGGTAGGTTTCATGGGATTTTTTGGGTCATTAGGGGCTCTCTTGTATGGGCTAGGTGTTTTCTTGTATACGTCCAGTAAACTTGTTTACTCCTATTGATATATATATCCAGACCCAGTGCCTTATCTTTAGACATACCTTTAACAACATCAAGAACTTCCTCTTCCTCAAAATTCCTCTCCAACCAATCTGCAATAAGCTGATCAATGGACTCAAAAGACAGCCCATCTAACTTAGGTCTCCAAGAATATTCTTCGAAAAAGGTTCTCATAATAATTCACAAAAAGATCTCCAATCTCCCCATTATCGGTAATAACATTATCACCTACATGAAGAACCTCAATAGCATTATGTCTACGGTGTGAATTAGCCATTTTGTAAAAGAATTTCGTACATTTGTCACCTTCCTTCAGCCAAAGAATTCTTGATTTTTGCCTCTACGAAATTTCTTCCATAAGAGTGAGCTTCTCAATTTCTGCCATTACCCCTATCTACTTCTCCTTTTCCTCATAGGATACTTCACCCTTCATCTCCTTTTCCTCCAAAATATGCAGCTTCTCCATAAGCTGTTTTCTTTTATTATTAACATTGCCAAGAACCTCCACATTCCATCTTTTCAAATCCTGTTTTAATGCCTTAAGCTTACCAGCCAAAACAAAGCTTGGAGTACCAGAAAACTGATATGAAACCCAACACCTCCTTACCCTTTCAATAAAACCCTCACCTCCAACCACATATTTTCAAATTTAAAATATCTCTTTCCACTAACAATGCCCCCACAATCCAACAAGATAGGATAATGGTCTGAAACAATTCGCTGCAGCCTTTTCTGTCTTAATTCCGGAAAGGGTGCTTCCCAAGAAGCCGAAACCAAGAATCTGTCCAGCCGGGACCATGCTCTCCCATTTGACCACATATAGTGCCCTCCCACCTTTGGTAAATCAACCAGCTGCAGCTCAGAAATGAAATCAGAAAACTCAGACATAGCTCTAGAAATCATAGAAACCCCTACTCGCTCACAAGGATAACGAGTAATATTAAAGTCCCCTCCTATACACCATGGAAGTTCCCACCAGCTGCAGATTCCTGCGATTTCATCCCACAAAATACTTCTACTAGCATCAGAATTAGGCCCATATACACCAGCAAAATCCCATTCTACCTCATCATCCACATTCTTAAAGTGACATGCAACCAAAAATTCACCCACATAATAGTCTACTAATTCCACAGCCCTCCTATCCCACATTACAATAATACCTCCCGAAGCTCCATTTGAAACTAATTCAACCCATCCCACACATTGGCAGCTCCATAAACTATTAATCAACGATTTATTGACTATCTTCAATTTAGTTTCTTGAAAACAAATAACTTCAGCCTTCCATTGACAAACCGTATTGTGACATAAGTGATAATAAAGAAATAATCTTCATTTCTATTAAAAATATGTACTTAGTCAGTTTCATAGCTGTATATGCGCAAAATAGGGTGCAGCATAATGGATGCTGAAATAACAACCCCCTTTCATCTTTAGTTACAGTTGCCATTACACTGACAAAACTACTGTGTGGGACTAGTTTGATTCAATATGGATTGGGAGTCAACACAGGAAGGAAATAAACAAAGATTGTTGCCTTCTCTATTCTCAACGACGTGCCATAAATTTAAGCAATTATAAACCAGATTGACAGAAACATAAGAGTTTGTCACGTGATCACAATATATTCTCAGAGCTCAAAATATAGCACTCCCCGACTTCCATGGACCCTGAACTTCAACTTCCTACCATCCACAAAAAAGAAAAAAAAGAAAAAAGAAAAGATATATATGGCGAGAAAGTATTACCAAGATGGATATCAGCAGGCAAACAAAAGGGTAGCCAACGTTCCAATTCCTCTGCCCATGAATAGCGCAAAACGGCTGGGCAAACAACAAGTATGGAACCTTCATTCATGAAACAGCCTGCAATAGCAATAGCCTGAAAAGAAATCAAGCATATAAAGGCGTTAATCGTATCATGCCATTTTCAAAGAAATCTTCACAAAGTAGGCCTTTCAATCTGAATAAACTGTTAGAATAATAAGATTTCTCCGACTCACATGTCATTTCCAAATCATTTGAGCAATGGTTCATTTCTAAATTATTCGAACATTGATAAATCATGTTAAAAAGAAAATGAGGTGATTCTATCTCCAAAATCCTTCATATTCATGAAAAGTGACATCATAATGACATATAAATAAAGGTAAATTGCCTATTTGATATACCTGCAGTGTCTTCCCAAGGCCCATTTCATCTGCAATAAGGCAACGACCACCCCTACGCAAACCAAATCTCACCCCTTCAAGTTGAAAGGGCAAGAGTGCATCCATCAACATCTTTGGTAGCTTCCCAACCAACTCATCAACCTTCTCATCAGACAAGTGTTCTGGCCTGCAAGGTATCCAACGCCCCGCAATAAATGAATGAGATAGCCTCTCAATGACATTAAGCGTCGCCCAAGGTATCTCTTCAACCTCAATGCTTTTCCAGGTCTTTAAACATCTCAAAACAGAATTATAATCCCTCAGCTTATAAACACATGCGTTCCTGCCCCCATGATTTTGTGTGTAGTGTGATGGCATGACCTAAGAGATTCCAGAAAACAGAAACTTAAGAGCACGTCACCCCCCACACAGTTAAGGTATGTAAGCTGAGATCACATTCTTTACCATGTCTTCAGCATTAAATGATTAATTTTGTTTATTGATAAACAAAATTTTATTGAGCATGAAATAGACAAAGGCCCGAGTATATGGGGCATATACAAGAGTGCCGCCTATGTATACTAGATTAAAATTATATACGATGCAAATAAAATCATCTAACATCAGATAAAGTGCTACTTTCGAGAATCCCAGAAGGCAAATTTAAACCATAAGGGTAGAGTGTTATTCATCATAAAAAGCAAGCATAATTAGAAAATTGCACAAGTAGAAGTATAGCTTAAATCAATGAGACTCAGTGCCGAGAACCAGTGTGAAACTTATCTCAACATTGGTTCAAATTACAGTCAATACTGGTTTCTAAGAAAATTGGGAATTTTTTTTCATTGACCCAAAAAGGATATTACAGTCCCGAAGCAGTTGGTTGCGAAGGAAATGAATTGAAAGAGAACAGGAGTTGAATTCTGCATCATATATTCCGGTAAAACAGAAGAACTTGCAAACTATACAACTTACAACTCCATTTCCTTTCTCTCCCACCATTTTCTCACCACTCAAATGAGAAATGCTCACATCAACACTTACATCGGATAAACAATTGCTCAGCCCCCGCAAGCACTCTTCCTCTCCTGGGTATGCTAACCCCTGGACGGCCTCCGGCGCGACGGAGAAAGAGTCGGGCGAACATATCTCAAGCCTGACCCGGAAATTTTCCGGCGAAGGGGTCTTGGAAACCGAGTCTGCGGAGACAATCGGAGTTTGTTCGGAAGAGAGCTTTCGGCACTTGTAGAGCTTCCAGGGGTCTTGTGGCAGCCTCTGTTGCTGCTGTTGTTGAAGTTCGGAGGATTCGAGAATAGCCTTGCGCTTTGCTAAGGCAGCGAGGCGATTCGCCTCAGCTCGCTTTCGTTGCTCTTCCGTGATATCCATTGCTTAGGTTTCTTTCATACACAGAGAGAGAGATTTTGAACGAACGTAGAGGCTGGGCGGGATTTCAGCGCGTGGAACTACGCGCCAATCATTTTGGTCTGGGCTATTGAAGCTTGTCAAAGTTTTGGTGGGTCAAGCCCAATATTTGGAGTTCATTTTGGGCCAGCCCAATGCTTTAAGAATTCCGATATAGAGTAATGCTATACACTTGGACTGTACAGTAATCAAGAAAACCAGCCGGCAATGACTTAGACCGATCGCTGGAGCACGGAATCAGTCGAAACCAGCAAAGAACCGATTGGCTGGCGATAAATATTAGCTAAAATCGTGATCGGCTGGTTCAGTTTCAGTTTGAACCTGATTCAAACCGACAAACTGGCCAATTATATATAATATATTATTTTATATTTATACGTGTATAAACGACGCCGTTTCACTTACTTAAGTGAAACTGCATCATTTAAATTTCCCATTTTGCAAAAAAAATACTATGAAAACGACATCATTTGGTTTAATACACCAAACGACGCCATTTTGGGTTAGGGCTTCAACCCTAACCCCCAACCCCCCCTTTCCCTATTCATTTTCACAATTCTATTATGTTCCTAATTGTGTCGCTGCAGCCCTCTGGTTCTCCCTCTCATTGCCCTCTTATCTCCCTTTCAGGCTCTCAAATCTCTCATTTCCCTCTCAGATTTATCTTTTCCCCCATAGATTGCGCATCTCCCTCTCAGTCAACTTTGGTCTCAAATCTCTCAACTCCCTCTCAAGTTTCATCATCTCCCTTTTGTTTCTCTCTTTCTCTCATGGGATGTATTGTTTTTGGCATTTCTGTATTTCTGGCATTGGGGGATGTTTTGGTTGCCTGAAATTGTTTGAATCCAATTGTTGTAACTCTTTGAAATTGTTTTGGTTGTAGTCGATGGGAATGTACTTGCAAGTTGCCTGAAGTTGTTGTATGTGATACAAACCGATGGGAAAGCCGATGAACCGAAGGCAACCGGCCGAAACTACGCTGGCTAGTTTTACCACCCTTCATTGACCGGTTTCAGTCGATATCATCCCCTAAAAACCATATCGGTTCGGTTTCGGTTTTGGACCAAAACCTAACCGATATGGTTGGTTTTCAACCCTACTAACACTACAATCCAATTCTATTTTCATCATCCTGTAAGATTTGACACATTAATCATCATTAAATTATAAATAATCGTCTAATAAATAGTCATTTAATATTGATAAATGTGTCATTTTTTATGTAGTGAAATGAAAGTGAGATTATAGTGTTGTATATAAAATTTTCCTTTCAATATATTTAGCATGATAGATTTATGGGATTTATCCACGGGGTAAAGATCATCAGTGTGTCCAAATTTAAATAAAACCTAAGGCTATAATAAGCAACTTATTTTCTTTTTTTAATTTAAATAGGTTTTGAATTCGAAAGAACTTGTGAGGGAGGGCCCATCCCAGAAGGGTTCGAGCCCAAGAAGGCCGAGTTATGGAACCCCAAGCCTAAGGAAGGAAGCTGGAGGAGGGCCCATCCTAGAAGGGCCCGAGCCCAAGAAGGCCGAGCTATAGAACCCCAAGCCCAAGGAAGGAAGCTGGAAACTCCGGGCCAGAGGATCGAGTACCGAGCGCAAACCAACCCAAGATGGCCTATCGACACCAAGCTTAGAGGTGCCAACTAAGCCCTATCACAAAGCACCGAATAGGATGCCCAACTACATGCGGACGATGGCACGTGCCCAGTCACAGATTCGACAGACCCAAGACACGCCGCAATCAATGCTTGTGTCAGGAGACCCGGCACGCCCCACGTACAAAGGGCAGCTCACCCACGATCTGACACACTATCCTGGCAGGTAGGTGGCTAATTGACACACGGCACGATCTCCCGCTAGGCCGCTAACTGACACATTGGGACGACAGGAAAATGAGTGGTGGCAAGTCTCACACCTGACACACCACGATCTCTCTCAACAACATAACCCAGATTAGGTATAAATAAGGGAAATCCCATATACGGGAGGGCTCTCTCTTTCGCTTTCTTGAAAAACCTTACGATAACTCTATTTTTTTGAACTTTTTTCATAGAATCCCCGATTGACTTAGGCATCGGAGTGACCTCAGGTGTCACCAGAGCCTCTTCTCCCTCTTAGTTGCAGGTAACATAGAACTTGGACATCATGGTGTCGCTCGGGCTGCAAAATATGACATCAATAGTGGCGTCGTCTGTGGGGTTTATTTTTCCATAAAAGCGTGTACTTCGCATGCCAACAGCAACGCCATCCCAAAGTACAAGAAGGGAAGATTACGAGGAGCTGGTGGGGGGAGCAGAACCAAGCGGCAATGAGCATGAGGATTCGTGGCAGGCCCCAACAGACATTGCGACAGAAGAAAAAAGACGTAAGATGCACCTCAAAATTCGAGAGCTTGGGGACAAATTTGCAGAAATGGAGAAGAAGATAGACACCCCATCAACCGTAGACTAGCTACTCGTCAGCTCCGACCTCCCATACAGCGTAGGAGTCATGGTTGTGCCACTTCCTCCCAAGTTCAAAGTCCCCTAGATGGAAGCGTACAGCATATCCAAAGACCCGCTAGAGCACCTGGAAACATTCAAGGCTCACATGACCTTGCATGGTTTCCCAGGAGAGGTCATATGCTGAGCCTTCCCGCTAACTCTGAAGGGAGCCGTCTGGACTTGGTTTGGGTTGTTATCGTCAAGAACAATAGAAAGCTTCGAGGAGCTCGCCCGCCTCTTCATGGCGTAGTTCCTGGCAAGTAGTAAGAGGAGACGCCGACAGCTTACCTCCTTACTGTCAAGAAGCAAGACGGCAAAAATCTGAAGTCATATCTCTAGTAGTTCAATCGGGAGCGCATGACCACAGACGACCAAGACGAAAAGATCATGTTGGCGGCACTCCTAGGAGGAATCTGGCCACTGACTCTGTTTATATCTGAGATAGCATGAAAGACACCTACCACGCTAAGGGAGTTCATGGATCGAGCAGATGAGCTCATCAACGCTGAAGACACCCTCGAGTCCCTAACTGCCCAGCGACGATCCGAGGTAGAACGGGCTAGCCTAAAGGCTTCAGGGTAGCGGTCAAACCGCGATTGTGGAGGGGAGTGTCGAATGCGAAGAAAAGGAGAAAAGCACCAACTCTGCCCTAGTGGGCCACACCCACACAAACCTGGCAATAGAAGGGAATCAACGCTTGAGCCCCAAAAGAGAATGACCTCGAGAGATGGAGAACCGCCCGTATTGTGAATGTCACATGAATAATTGACATAGCACCTGATGTAACATCCCAGATTTTAGTGTATTTTTAATGAAAGATTTATTTAATTTATCTTGTGATTAATTATCTTATTTTAAAATTTTGGGAGTTTTAAATATTATTTCATAATATTTTATGTTGTGAAAATTATTTTTTTTATGTGCTTTCTTGATTTTATTTACTGTTTTGGCATTTAAGATGATCTTTAATTTAATTAGTTTATTTTTGGATTTTAAATTTTTATTGTTGTATTTAAAATATTTCACTGCGTTTGGATTATTTTATTTAGCTTTCAGTTTTAAAATCATCTTCGTTGGATTTTTTTTTTAGACCCAAGTTGAAAAGGCTGGATCTTCCTTTTTCCCTCCTCTTTTTCTTTTCTTCCTTTTTCTTCTTCTTTTTCTTTTCTTTTCTCCTTCTCTTCCCGCGTGCGTCGACCCTCTCTCTCTCCTCTCCCCACCGTGCAATCGGCTCCCACCTCCCAGCGCCGCCTCCGGCTAGCCGTGCTCGACACCGCCGGCACCACCGGCTTCCCCGTGTGCCGGCGAGTCAGCCCACCTAATATCCGGCTGGCTAACGCCGCCGTTAGCCTCTGAAAGCCATGCGAAGCCGCGGCTTTCCTCCACCCATTCTGCCGCCGTCCGGCCACCTCCGGCCACCAAATTTCTACCACTTCATCACCGGCCCATTAGCAAGTTTTTCCACCCATTCCTGACCCCGATCCGTCGCCAGAGCCGCTCGTGCGAGCTTCACTTTCGTTTTGAACTTTTCGGTCTTAAAACCACTATTTCCGCCGCCACCCACGGCCAAAAGCCACCACCATTAGCTTCACCACATCCCATAGGCCCTACCCTACCGTTCCCTAGTTTCCGTTTGAACCCGTGTGAAATTTGAATTTCACTGTGTTTCGGCCAGTGTTTTTACATTGCGTAAATTTGCTGCTTTGGGGATTCCCTATGTTTCGTGATCCTCCTAAAATATTTTTAAAGTGCTGTAAGTATTTCCTAAACAATTCTTTTGAGATTTAATTATATTTTTACAATTAACTGTTATATTTATATATTGTATCCTGGTTGGTTCCGGACTGAGTCCGAGGAGTTCGGGGGTGGATGGTTGAGTACGGATTAATTGTTTGATTGGTTATTGTGTTGTGATCTGGTTGGTTGTGATCTGGTTATTGTTGAGAATTGGTTGTGATCTGGTTATTGTTGGGAATTGTATTGTGATCTGGTTGGTTGTGATATTGAGATTATGTTTGGTTCATGACATATGCACGCATGTTCATGTTTGTAAATTGAAAACTGGATTTTCTTGTATTGCATTCATGTTCATGTGGTTATTTTGAAAACTAGGTTTTTATATGAATTGGATTTATGGGTGCGTGTGTATCACGACCCCAAGCCGAAATGAGGCATTATCTCAGTGGAGCTCCTCTGGTCACTCGGGAGCGGAATATACTAAGTGACGTTCCCTGGGTTGTCGCCGGGCGACAACGGGATCGGACGTTGGACGTGCCGACTCCGTGGCCCTTCTGCTAGCTAGCGGGGGCTAGAGGATGACCTGGCCATGAACGCACCGGGTGCGGAACTGGGCATCGCTCGTAAAGTAGCCAGGACGTGCGGATGGTTCATAGGGGAGACCATGATGCATATGGTTTAATTGGATAAATTGGAAAAATGGTTGTTTTCTGAGAAAATAGCGTGAGTATGTTTTTGTGTATCATTTTCTGGGAAAATGATGGATTGTGATTTTTGGGCCATTTTCTGGAAAAATGGTGGAAATGTTTTTTTATTGAAAATATTTTTGGGCCAAAAGAGATTTTTGGTGTGTGTTGCATATTGCATCATATGCATGCATGGTTAGTTGCCTAAATATGTTTTTATCTCAGGTTTTGGTTAGGTTATAACTTACCTGTGGTACCATTTAATGGTACTGCAGACTTTGTTGATGATGATGCAGATGCAGAGCCTGAGGATCTGGCTCCATCGGAGGAGTGATCTGGGATCACTCATGCTATGTTTATTTTTTTCAGCTTTGTATTATATTTTATTGGGACATTTGGTTATGTTTTTAAACGATTTGTATTTGGATATTTGTATTAAACTAAAATTCTGGTACTAGTTGACTTAATTACCTTCCGCTGTGTATTTTATTTGTGCACTGTTTATTTGTTGCACACATTTGACACTTGTCGTTGGGATGCGTGACCGAGTTGCCATCATCCTGACGTCACGATTCCCGAGACTTTTTGTACGTGGGAGTCGGGGCGTCACACCTGAGACTGCTACGCCTGAAGAGAATAAAGGAAGAAGAGCAGAAGAACCTGGCGCTCCGGGTGGAGAATCAAGTGGACTGACACGGAGGTAGGCACTCGGGTTTCCAACAACGAGAGAGCCCGATGAGGCAAGGAACAAGGGACGGAAGGAGAAGAAGCCCCTCAATGGAGGATAGACCACTAAGGGAGATCAGCACAATCACCGGAGGATATAAGAGAGGTAGAGCCACTTTGTCGGCCTGAAAGGCACACTCCCGAAGGGCACGCTACAAGGAAGTGTTCAGCGCCGAAAGGGGCACAAGCAGGTTGCTGAGGCTTACTGGCGGTGCGGTGATAACCTTTGACGAAGGGGATGAAGAAGGCATCCTCCACCTACATGACAATGCATTGGTGGTAACGATGCAAGTGATAAACTTTAAAACTCGGAGGATCCTGATTGACAAAGGCAGTTCGGCTGACATCCTATTTTGGGAAGCTTTTGTCAAGATGGGCATCAATCCAGATTGACTACACCCGGCTCTAATGCCACTCAAGGGCTTCACGGGAGACGTCTTTCAACCAATAGGGGCCATTACTCTTTCAGTCCTGGCAAGGAAGGAGCTCAGGACTACGGCCACCTTGACTGACTTCTTAGTCATTAAGGCCCCATCCTCATACAATGTCATAGTGGGGCGCCCTACCCTGAATAGCTTGAGGGCGGTAACGTCCACTTACCACCTCAAAATAAAGTTTCCTACTGACTCGGGAGTGGGCGAAATCTGTGGTGAGCAAGTCTTGTCTCAAGAATGCTATGATCGAGAACTAAGACACAAGGTCAAAGTCGTCACGATGAACAGGCCCTCCGATAGGCCGCACCCAATGTACCTTTAGAGCTTGTAATAGTCGACCAACAGGAACTGGGACGACAAGTTCGGATAAGGACGAAGTTGAACCTAGAGATAAGAATGACCCTGATATCTCTCCTTATCGCACACCGAGATGTGTTCGCCTGGAGCCATGAGGACATGCCCGGGATTGACAATTCCATAATCGAGCACTGGCTTTGCGTCGACCCAACAGCTCAAAAAGTTAAGCAGAAATGGCAGAGCTTCAACATCGAGAAGTATGGGGCGATAGTCAAAGAGGTAGATTGCCTCCTAGCGGCAGGATTCATTCGGAAGGTCCACTACCCGAAGTGGCTATCTAATGTAGTTTTGGTGAAGAAGGTCAACGGGAAGTGGCGGATGTGTGTCGACCTCACCGACCTGAATAAAGCATGCCCAAAAGATAGCTTCCCCTTACCACGCATCGACCTAATAGTGGATTCGACAGTAAGGCATCCTCTCCTTAGCTTCATGGACACTTATTCTAGGTACCACCTGATCAGGATGAACCCGGACGATGAAGAAAAGACAGCATTTGTAACGGACCAAGGGCTCTACTGCTACAAAGCGACACCGTTTGGTCTAAAGAACGTAGGGGCCACTACCAACGATTAGTCAACCATTTAAACAGCAGATCGAGGGAAATATAGAAGTGTACATAGACGATCTGTTAGTGAAAAGTAAAGAGTCCGGGCAACATTTGGCAGATCTACAAGAAGCGTTCTCCATCTTTTGGCAATATTGGATGAAGCTCAACCCGTTAAAGTGTGCGTTCGGTGTAGAGACGGGTAAGTTCTTGGGGTTCATGGTTTCTAAGAGAGGGATCGAAGTGAATCCCGAGAAGGTAGAAGTAGTGATGGGAATGCATTTCCCCCATAACCTTCAGAGGCTGGCCAGACGAGTGCCAGCCTTGAACCGGTTCATCGCCCAATCAACCGACCGGTGCCTACCCTTCTTCAAAGTCCTGAGGAAGGTCCAAAATTGGGATGAGACTTGTGAAAAAGCCTTCATCGATCTGAAGTTGTACCTGAGTCACCCCCCACTGCTAAGCTAGACGAGACTAGGTGAGACCTTGATCGTGTACTTAGTAGTGTCCCCACACGCCATATCAATTGTACTCATCCGGGAAATGGAAGGAGGACAACGGCCTGTCTACTACATGAGTCGAGCCTTCCGTGGAGCAGAAGCAAGGTACCCCCGAATGGAAATGCTGGTATTCGCCCTAATTGTCGCAGGCAGGAGATTTAGGCCTTATTTCCAGGCCCACCCGATGAAAGTGTTCACCGACCTCCCCCTCAAGAAGGTGCTACAGAAACCAGACACCTTGGGACAGCTCGTCAAATGGACAATCGAGCTCAGCGAATTCGATATGGAGTACTAGCCCCGAGCCACGATCAAAGGACAAGTATTGGTAGATTTTGTTGTTGAGTTCACCAGTTTTTCGGAGGAAGTACCAGATGTGCTCCAAAGAAAGCCCTGGCAAGTCTACGTAGACGACTCATATTGCCAGCCTAGCTGGGGAGCAAGGGTGCATATCATCACCGAGCAAGGAGAGGAGCACAATTATGCAGTTAAGCTGGCCTTCAAAGTGACTAACAATGAACCCGAATATGAAGCGCTCCTAACGAGAATGTTAATCGCACGGTTACTGGGAGCTGAGGAAATAGAAGTGAGGGCTGATTCCCAAGTTATGGTTAACCAAGTACTAGGGCAGTTTGCCACGAAAGGAGAAAAATTGAAGAAGTACCTCCAACTGATCTACAACGAGCGCGACCGCTTCCGCTACTGTGGCATTCAACAGGTGCCAAGAGGAGAAAACCAGAAGGTAGACCGCCTGGCGAGGGCCACGTCGGGACATAAGGAACTTCCACTTCCAGAAGACACCATGATTCGGACAGTGGATGCCTCGTCCATCGGGGAGGAAGTGTCTGTTACGATCCCAGGAACTTTAGAATGGGCGATAGACATCCAGAAGTTCCTGCAAGAAGGGCAACTACCCGACGACTTGGAAGAAGCACAAAAGATCAGGAACAGGGTAGCCCAATTCACCCTGCTGGAAGGAGTCTTGTAGAAAAGAGGTTTCTCAGAGCTCCTCCTTAGGTGCCTTTCACCGGATGAAGCCGAATATGTGCTAGCAAAGATCTACGAAGGAATTTGTGGAAGCCACTTAGGAGGAAGAGCTTTAGCTGCAAGAATAACCCTGGTCGGATACTACTGGCCCCACTCCCTCAGAGATGTGGAAGAATTCGCCAAGAAATGCCTGAAATATTAGGAGCACTAGCCAATTCTGCACTACCTGGTGGAGGAGCTGACATCAATCACGGCCCTGTGGCCCTTCGCCCAATAGGGCCTAGACCTGATTGGCCCATTTCCGATGGTAAGGGGAGGAGCCAAGTTTGTCATGGTTGTGGTCGACTACTTCACTGAGTGGGTGGAGGTGGAGGCACTCGCAAGTATCACCTCCCGAACCATCATGAAGTTCCTATGGAAGTTGGTAGTTTGCTGATTCGGCATACCTCAGAGCTTCGTATGGACAACGGGAGACAATTCGACTATACACACTACCGAGAATGGTGCATAAAACTCGGGATTAAGGTAAAGTATTCCTCGCTAGGACACCCTTAAGCCAATGGGTAGGCCGAGGCAACCAATAAAACCCTCATCTCCACCCTCAAGAAAAGGATCGGGGCGCACAAAGTAGTGTGGGATGAAAAACTCCCAAGCGTTCTATGGGCATATCGAACCACTGTCCAAACCCCCATCGACGAGACGCCTTTCGCTCTCACTTATGGGAGCGAAACAGTAATTCCCGCAGAAGTTGGAATGCCCATAGTCTGTATCCAACACTTCAACCCAGACACAAACAACAAAAGACTAGCTGAGAACTTGGATGTCTTGGAGGAAAGAAGGGAGGAAGCAATGATACGAACGATGACTAACAAGCGTAAGGCAGAATAGTACTTCAATAAACGAGTCAGGCCATGATCCTTCAAGGTAGGCGACATGGTGCTGTGACAGACGAGAATAACTACCTCGGAGGAAGGAAAGTTGGGGCCACGATGGGAAGGACCTTATGTAGTTGCCGCAAGCAACCGACTTGGCTCCTATCTCCTCAAGGACAGCCAAGGACACGAGCTATCCCACCCCTAGAATGCTGAAAACTTAAAAAAGTACTATGTATAGAAGCATAAGGTAGCAATTTGTACAAACAATTATGAATGAATGAGAACGTTAGTATATTTTTCTCAAATCTCCTATTGTCTAAACAAAACAAAGTCTAGTCCTTACCCTCGTAAGAAGACGGGTCTCTGGACTCGATATAAGTCGAGTCCTTGTACTGGCAAAAAGACGAGTCCCTTAACTCGCTGCGGAGTAAGGTTTCAAGTCTCAGGATTTGGTCCCAACTGTCCATCCAACAAAGTCGAGTTCTTACACTCGCAAGAAGACGAGTCCCTTGACTCGTTACGCAGTAAGGTTCCAAGTCTTAGAATTTGGTCCCGACCCCTCGTCCAACAAAATCGAGTCTTTACACTCGCAAGAAGACGAGTCTCTTAACTGGCTATGGGGTAGGGCCCCCAAGTCTTAGGATTTGGTCCCGACCTCCCGTCCAACAAAGTCAAATCCTTACACTCGTAAGAAGATTGGTCCCTTGACTCGATAAAAGCTGAGTACACTCGCAAGAAGACGGGTCTCTTGACTCGATATAAGCCGAGTTCTTACACTCGCAAGAAGAAGAGTCCCTTGACTCGCTATGGGGTAAGGTCCCAAGTCTTAGGATTTGGTCCCGACCTCCCATCCAACAAAGCTGAGTCCATACACTCGCAAGAAGACGAGTTCTTTGACTCGATAAAAGTCGAGTAGACTCGTAAGAAGACGGGTCTCTCTACTCGATATAAGCCGAGTCCTTACACTCGCAAGAAGACGAGTCACTTGACTCACTGCGGGGTAGGGCCCCCAAGTCTCAGGACTCGGCGTCGACCCCCCGTCCAACAAAGTCGAGTCCTTCCACTCGCAAGAAAAGGGGTCCCTTGACTCAATAAAAGTCGAGTACACTCGCAAGAAGACAAGTCTCTCGACTCAATACAAGTCAAGTCCTTACACTCGCAAGAAGACGGGTCTCTCGACTCGATATAAGCCGAGTCCTTACACTTGCAAGAAGACGAGTCCCTTGACTCACTACAAGGTAAGGTTCCAAGTCTCAGGATTTGGTCCCAACCCCCTGTCCAACAAAGCTGAGTCTATATACTCGTAAGTAGACGGGTCCCACAACTCGATATAAGTCGAGTAAGTAGGATAAGGTCTCATGCCCCGGAACCTACCCCCGAGTCCACGCCAGAACAGCGCAAAAAAAGAAAAGAAAAGAGAGATGGAAGAGAGAAAGAGGAAAACAAAATAACACAACAGTTGTAAAAGGCAATCTTTCATTCAGTTCGTCAAAGCATACAAATTACAAGGTACTACGCAAAAAAAAAAAAAAAAAAAAGAAGAAGAAGAGAAGAAGAGAAGAAGAAGAAGAAGAAGAAGAAGAAGAAGAAGAAGAAAAAAAGACTGAGCTATACAAGGCACTACAAAAAAAAGTGGAGAAAGGGACAGGAAGACCAACTGCATGTGGACGGCGGCGCGTGCCCAATCATGATTTAACAGAATCAAGACACGTCGCGATCAATGCCTGTGTCAAGAGACTCGGCATGCAACGGTACTCCCCACGTACAAAGGGTGGCTCACCTGCGATCTGACACACTATCCTGACAGGTAGGTGGCTGCAGGATAGACCTAGCACGACTGACACGAGACGATCTCTTGCTAGGCCGCGGACTGACACATTGGGGCGACAGGAAAATGAGTGGTGGCAGGTCTGACACTTGACACACCACGATCTCCCTCAACATCGGAACTCGTATAAGGTATAAATAAGGGAGATCCCTTTTATAGGAAGGCTCTCTCTTTCGCTCTCTTGAAAAACCTTATGATAACTCTGTATTTCTGAACTTTCTTCATAGAATCACCCACTGACTTAGGCATCGGAGTGACCCTAAGCGTCACTAGAGCCTCTTCTCCCTTTTAGTTGCAGGTAATGTAGAACTTGGACATCGTGGTGCCGCTCGAGTTGCGAAATACGACATCAACAGAAGTCGTAAAGAACAATTGAAGAACAACCTAATTTAATTTTTGTTTAATATTATTCACGCCAATAGTTTGAGGCCTGATGGCAACTTCCTCCCATCTCATAAAATTGGTATGTATTAGGTCTTGGGTTTAATTTCCTCCAACTAACTCTTTGGTTCGTTTAAATTGAGAGATGAGATGAGTTGAGAGTTGATATGAGTTGAGATAGTTTTTGAAAATTTTGGATGTTTGGATCATTAGAAGTGAGATGAGATGGTTTTAAGTTGTTGAAGAATTGATAGATGTGGGTCTCACAAATGATTGCACGTTATTTATAATGATTTTGTTTTATTTCTAAATATATTTATAAACAAGTAATAATAATTTTTTAAATTACATACCCAATTTTTTTATAATATAATTCATAATAATATTATAAGATGATCATATTTTTATAAAGGATGGTGCTACTCCCACAGAAGGAGTCCATAGAAACAACCACTGAATAGGCAAAATTTTTTGTCTTTTTTCTTCTTCTTTTTTTCGAACATTTTTTTTAAATTCATTAAATATTTTCTTTTTAAAAAAATAAAAAATAGAAATTTATTTTAAAATAATTACTTAACAATTAAGTAAAACAAATAAAAAAAAAAATGCAATCGGTGGCGGTGGCCACCCTTTGTTGGAGAAGCATTTCTCTTTTATAAAATCAAATTATATAAAAATATCAAATAAAAATATATTTTATTTATAGCATTTTTAAATAATTATGAAATATTTATAAAATCAGTTTATTTTATATTTTTATTATTATAAAAATAAAATCTATTTTATTTTATTTTTCGACCGTTTCCTCCTTTTTCGTTAGAAAAGTTGAATGGAATCAATTCCTTCTGAAAAGTATTGACCGTTTGTCCTTATTTGTCGTTTTTTGAAAGTAATTTGAAATCTAATGAAAAAACTTGTTTTGACCATTTGGTTAAGAGATGAGTTGTTCGTACGGGGTGAGACGAGATGATATATGCGTACCTAAAAATTATCTCACTCCTAAATCCAAACCAGGGCTAATATATATGTGTACCTAAAAATTATCTTGGAAATCAAAAGTAATCCCATAAATTAATGTAGTTTCATGTGATGTATCAGATCTACTTTACAATAAAAGTAACTTTACAATCTGACGAACTATATAAAACCACATCAATTTATAGGATTACTTTTATGTAATCTCTTTAGAGATAGAGTATTTTTCAAAAAGTATATCAATAACGCTTGTTATGTAGTCTCTTTTATCCCTCAAAAACCCCTTGAATAAAGGTGGAAATAAATAATTCTAGGTAGACCAACTATTCAAAGGTGCAGCCAATTTATAAATAAAAAGTTAAAAAAGTACCCCTTTGTCCAAGCAACCCAGGATGCTTCAAATTAAACAATGAGCTCTCCAGTTTTCCCACCTTGATAAGCAAAAGGGACTAGGAGTGAGACTAGGGTTTGGTTTTTTGGTCACATTGAATTTGCTTGCTCAGGTGGGCCATCAAATCCATCTTTTTGCAAGACAAGGTTTGCAAGCTTATACCCAATTCCACTCAATTGGAATAACTGCATGAAATATCATAGAATCCTTTTCTAGGTTCCATTTACATTCGGTGCAAGCTTCAGCAATACTGAACATATAGAATATGGTATATCTAATAGATGGCTTTGGAATTCAAGCTTTCAGTTCTCTAGTACGGATATGTGATATTCTCAGCCTATTATAAATTGATATATCCTTTAAAAGTAGCATTTATGTAGGTACTTTTAATGGCATGTCATCGTTTGATTGGATTGAAGCACTAAATCTCTATATTCTCAGAGCACCTAATAATTTTTTCTACTGATATGAAAGCCTGTCATATCAGCTAACATAAAAAAGTGCAAAAATGTTACGTCTACAAAAGATTTTACAAAAATAAACTTGCAAATTAACGTAGTTTAGTATGAAACATCAAATATACTTTAGAATCTAAAGAAATTTTGTAAGTTTATTTTGTTAGAATTTCTTTGGACAATAAGCATTTCTCAAAGAAGTATTGTTTTTGTAAGAATAAGAACTCTTGTCCAAAGCCACTTTCAACAAAGAGGGAGCAAGAAAGAGTTGAAAATGGAAACAACTTGCAATATGGACTAAACTGCATGCTGCATATGCATATGGAGAAAGAAAATTCTTTGCTTCGCTGTGTACTTGAATGCAAAGCATATTTTGCCTTGCTTTCCCCCCTTCTCCTGTTCAAGCATTGACACCAATCCATGTTTCTGGTCTTCTTCACAAACATATACTCTCTCCCCCATTGGATAATCGAGGAAATCAGCAACAGAGCTTTTGGACAATGGACTTTTTGGTTAAGCAAAAGAGGTACCTCTAACCCAACTAAAATCACTAATTTCTTGGAAAGTCTTGATTCAAGCTTTGTTTTATACTTAGAAAAATTATTCAGAACCAACAAATCAATATATTCGTCTTGCAAACGAGTACAGAATCATACCAGAAAGAAGACATCAAAGTTAGAATTCATTGATAAATACTTGGGATAACTTGGAATCTGTTGCCTACTGATCTCCCATATTTCCAATCTTTGTTAAAGAATTACTGACCTCTTTAATTTTTGTTAGAGTAAGATTTTCAAGCCCAGAGATAGAAAAGCAGGAAGAGATCCATGGCACTAGAGAAAGATCCTTTGATAAAGGTACTAGTTTTGTTTTTTCTTTTTTTCTCAGCATCAAAGATTCAAAATACACGTATATCCGCAAATTTTGCATAACTTTCCTCAATAAATATGGAGCACAAGTTGAGAGGATTATAAGAAGAAAAACTTCTGCTCTATCTGACATTCTTCTTACAATTTTTTCAAGATCCATTTTTTTTTTCTGTCAATTACTTTGGCTAAAGCAGATTTTGGTTTTTCTTTTCTGGGGTCAATCAAAGAATCACAGGTAAAAGAAAATGCTAGATAAGTTTAAAAAGAAAAGAAAAGAAGAAGCTGATTGACTAGCCGCTTTTCCAGATAACAGGGCGCTGGGCTGGTTCAAGAGCCATTTCTCAGGCCATGTGAATGAGGACTATGATTCAAGAGACATTGAGTTTGCAGCTGCTGTTGGAGCAGCTGCTGCTGCTATTCATTCACTTGAAGAAGCTGAGTTGGCAATTCAGATGAAGATGAGAGAGGACCTTGAACCCTCAAGAACTAAGCTCACAATTGGCCAGCCAAGTTCTGGTAGAGCAACTCGGAGTTTCTCAAGCATGCAGAATGCAGGTAAATTTTACTGTTTTCAATCTTTTTTCCATGATAAATGTTGTCAAAGAATTAACTGGGTATACATAACAGAGAAACTTATGATAAATAACTCAATGGAGCAGAAGGAGGCACTGGAGAGGGCTTTCCCAGCTAGGCTTCCAAGTCATACATCCTCCTTGAGACCTACATCCTCAGCTGATGGATACCAGCCCCAGTCGGAAAGCTCATCACGACAGGATTTTGTGGGAAGCAAAGCAGATGCTTGGGAGAGAGCTAAGATGGAAAAGATTAGGAAGCGGTAAATGTTTTATTAGAGAATATAATTCAAATGATTAACAGATTTTTCTATTATTCCAAAGTTTTTAGAACAAGTGGTGATTTAACATAGTGCTTGAGCAGCAATTTTCCAACTTTACTCTACCTTCCAATTAAAATATCAAATTCCTTTCTTAATGGGTGGATCCGCATGCTTTTTGGTCTTGCATGTGAGGGCTAGTCTTCGATAGTACGATTCATATGACTAAATTCACCTTTCCTATCAGCTTAAGCTTTTGGACCAAGTGGCGATTAAATCACCAAACCATCACCACTGTGATGGTTTGGTTTCTTGAAATCCAAACAAGCTGAAAATCGCTATCATTTTCAAATCTTAAAAGTCCACAATGTGCTTAAACTTCTGCAGTGATAAATTATGGTTAGCGCAAATTATTTCAGGTATGAGAAAAAGAATTCCAGAATACTTGCTTGGGAGAATGAGAAGAAGATGCAGGCCAAACTTAAGATGGAAAAGAAAAGGGTTTTGCCTCAACTTATGATGTTGGCTTGCTAAATTTTTGAATGGTGACCAAAACAAGATATTGGATTCACTCCCGGACTGTTGAAATTGCAGGACAAATTGGAGCCGAAAATGGCTTCAAACCTACATCACTACCAAAGCAAGATAGAAACGATAAATCAGATAGCAGGAGTAGCAAGAGGAGAGGTGGAAGAGAAAAGGAGAAATGAAGAGAATGGGGTGAGAGAAAAGGCAGAGAAGATCAGGTTAACAGGCAGGGTTCCTATCAGATGTCTCTGCTTCTATTGTCACTAGAAATGCAATGCAGTTGGACTCAAAGAGCTTTCACACTGGTGGCACCAAAGCATGCAGCTTATGAAATCTTGAAACTCCTAACTGTTATATTTATTATAGATTGTGATATTAAATATGGGTTATTATTGTGAACCACCATCTCAAAGAAATGCATTGGTTCAGTGATAATGATGTGTCATTTCAAATGAGATGGTAGAGTTTGAAACTTACAAGTGTAATTTGATTTACAATTTTGGGAAGTGTTGGACTTAGACAGACGCAATGCTTGGGCCGGCCAAGCCTTGCATGTGGGTCAAAGAGTCACAACACTTGGGTGTTTGCACATGCGCCGAATAGGCACTTTGATAGGATGCAATATTGCAATGTTTCAAAAATCAATTTAATTGAAAAAACACTTCTGAAGACTCGAACCAATGCCCTCCCTTCTCAAAGGAGGCACCTGCTAACCACTAAGCTAGGCACATACCCTTTGGTCTTTAAGTGAAACATCATGACCTTTAAACCAGTAACTACTACTTGAAAAGTCACAAGTTAATAGTTGTGATCTTTTACATGGTGTCACTTCATTATCTATAAATAGGGGATGAGACCCACAAATTTATTCATTCCATTCTCTCATATTTTCAGTCATTTATACAATTTTGTAGAGAAACTCTGAAGGAAAAACTTCAGAATTGCTATCTGCAGGTGGTGATTTTGTTGTATCCTGGAGGTGAATTGCTTGTAACCCTGTAGCAAACTCTTTAGAGTGGGGGCAATTATCACCTTAAAGATAGTGTTCTACATGCCTCAAAGTCGCATTTATTTTCAGATTACAGTATCCGCATAATTTTCTTCAACACTAACTTGATAAAGGAATTTTAACTATAAACTGTCAGGCTAAATGGAATCATATATTACTGTAATCCATGTGCGCTCCTGCTCATAGCAGGTAGGAAACTGTATGACATGTTTATAAAATCACTCAAAGCCTTGATTGATATTATTGTATAGGCATTTCACTATCAAGATTACACACTGGGGGTGATGCAATTTTTCTTACAGATACCTTCTTTTCTCTAAAGAGTATGGTATCCCGTAATTTTATTAGAAAATTCTCGCCTGCGGTGACGAAAAACTGTGGTTACAACTAACACCTTGGGGATAAAACCAAAAATCTAACCCAATGTGTGAAAGATCTACATGTAGGATTCTTGATGGCAATCATATTCCTTTTGCAAGCTGTATGAAATTTATACATAAAATATAACTTGGATTGTGAGTTTCACATTGGTTGGATGGTTTTTCAATTGCACGTGTAAAATCACCTATTGATGTATTATGAGAGAACCAAGCATAAGTGAGCTCAGAAAGCTCCAATGATAGTTTTCCATAGTCATTTGGGTATTTTCTTTATAAGTGATAAAAGCGCAAGAGACAACTGAAGCACACAACGAATATACGAGAAAGGCATCTATCTGAAAGATGAGAAAGATACCAAAAACTCATGCAAATTGAATCCATTAAAATTTATGGATACAGTGCAAAGTGAAAGAGTGTTAATAAAGAATTTCTTGAGATCTTCCATTGTTCATTCACGATCCAGGAAAATTCTATTATTTCTCTCATTTTGGTATATATATAGCAGTAATATCATTGATATTTTCTGTGGGAAAATTGTGAAAGCCTATGATTGCTAACATCCATCATGTAGAATACTATTTAGGAGATAGAAACTGGGCTTCAAACTTTCAAAAAAAAAAAAAAATTTTCCAGAGGACCATTACATCACAATCCCACCCTATCCTTGGAGCTACACTACTGAGCTAGTAGGGGCTTGGAATTTTGTCCTTCATCTTAATTACTCTACAAAATAAGATGTTGATTGAAATGGACAACTGTGTGAACTAGAGGAAAAGTAAGCACTAAAGCAGGCTAGAGCAGATCTTTATCAGGATTTGTTAAAAGGGACATGTTATTTCATAAATTCCCCGCAAGGGAATTCTAGATTAATTAACTGGGCCAGATTGCTGCAACCAGATACCCCCACCAGTTTTGGCCACCCTGCAAATGCCAACTTCTCCTGCCACTATTCAGTTTAGATATTACCCTATCCTCTCCTCTAGCTGTGTTATAGATGTCTCCCTCTTGCCTATCCATATTCATCCATACAGCAAAATGGATAGATAAAGCAGCAACTTCTAATAACTGTCGGACCATGAGTTACTAATCTACTTAAAATCAATTGGTACCAGGAAAGACATACCCAAGTGACTCGAATTTATGATCTCTGGCCTTAATACTACTTTTCTGATCATAAGCTGCAAATCTACCTAAAATCAATTGGTGTTAGGGAAGACACACTCAACATGTTTATATCATTCCACATCGCACCCTTTAGACTTGGATTTAGATCGGTTGCATTGAGTGGTATTGTGGATACACCCCAACAATAACTTAAAACAGTCGGCATGCTTCTTTTTTTCAGTAAGAACAGAATTAATGATAGAAAGCAATATCGAGCTTAATCTCACAAGAACAGAATTAATGATAGAAGGCAACTGTCCAAAGCTTCCAAGAATGGTCCTTCTGAAACAGACAGGAACAGGACCAGACAGTACTCTTAGTTTCCCAGCATCAAGGTAGAAACTAATTTTGTTTTTGAATTATCTTAACTAAAATTAAAAACTGATTAAAATAAAGAACTTGTCAAAATAGCAACTCGATTAGATTTTCTGAAACCACCACATAATATATATATATATATATATATATATATATATATATGTATGTATGTAATATCATGAGTACCACAAAAGTCAATGTTAAGCCAATATTGAAGGAGCCCACATGAGCCAATAAGTAATTGAGGTGCCCACCCAACTCAGCATCACCAGACCAGTTTCAAACCCCAACACAAGAACGGTCGGCTATTGCATAGATCAGCACTTACCCCAGCTGCATGTCATATTATTGATATTACCAGAGCTGTCTAGACTAATTTTAACACTTATATCTTGGTGTTGGAGCCATTACAATTTAAAAAAAAAAAAAAAATTAAAAGAGTAATAGTTTTTTATGATAGTTGATGTGGAAGAGTTTTACATCGATACTGTGTTAGATATATTAATAAACAAACTTGTAAATAGATTTTTTTACGAAAGTGTGAGTCTGATTGCATTAAAACATGCAGTCAAATCCACATAGACATTTTAGCAGATACCAATCATGCATGGAGTCTGGACAACAGAAAAAGATAAGAAAAGTGAAATTTTTATTTTTTGCTTTTCTCAATCCATACTTTAAGAAAAACATGCACTTTGACTGACAAGTCCTGAACATGATCACCAGCCATTCCCAAGCAGGCCCCTTAAGTTGTCAGAGGGCATCAGCCATTCATTTATCCAACAGGTATTGTGGCATTGTGTCTTTAAAGGCCAGCATGAATGAAAGTTGAAAACCCAATTGTCCTTGGTTTCTGTTTACTTTCAACGACAGAATCTCTAGCAAGTGTACCATTGTATCCTGAAAATTTATCTTATATAAGCTTAGATTTCCTTAATGGAGAGTTTGGACTTTGGATGCATGGATTTTTTGGGGGAAAATTGGGATTTGAGTCTTTAAAATCCAAATTCCTAATTTGAATCATATTTAAACTTGAGATTTTAATTTGAACTTAAATAAACTTTCAAACTTAAATCATACCATGTAGATAATTATATGTGGTTTAAAGACCTTCAAATAGCATTACTCAATTCAAATTCTTCTATCCAAATGCAACCTTAACTCGTCTTTACAGTTTTCTAGCTTGAATGATCAAACAAAAATCTTGCAGCAAGACAACCCATGTGTATATACATACATATATATATATATATATATATATATAGATATATATGAAAAATTCTTCTCATCAGTCACTATTCACCACCTCATACCCACTTTATGAAAAACACTCTCACACCTATGAAAAAACATCCCCACACCATATGAAAAACATCTTATAAAAAAGTTAAAAATGTGGGATGTGGGAGTGAATTGTGGCTGATACATAACATTCATCCATATATATATATACATATATAGAACTGGAAATTAATTAAATTAATTCAATCTTTTATAACAAGTAGGATTGTAATAATAATCATTCACTTGGAGGGCATAGCCAGGGGACCAGACTAGCAGGAAAGATAGAGGAAGGAGGAGTGCCATATATCATATATGCATGGTCTCTCAAAAAATCTAAAAAAATAAAAAATAAAACTTCTGGATTTATTCTTCAATATATGGTCCCAGATCATAAAGAAGAAAAAAAAATCATAAACCCATTTAATAATTTTTTTGAATTTCATTTAATTCTTGTATATATAGTATCTTCATGAGATGAAAAATTCTAAATTCTCACCATTATCAGTCTATTTCTAACTTCACAGGCTTAACCCAAGTTGAAACCAAGCTGTGAGATCGGTTGCTACATAAGAAGAGAAGGAAAAACAAAAACCAAAAAAAACCCCAAAACGACATAAAAATGGAAATGATTCTATCTGAAGGAATTAGGTGACAGGAATTGATTGGGAGGTGACACGTAGGTACGTGGACATAGAGGACCATGTAAAGACAGCTCTATGGCCACATGGCAAGAGCTGAGTGTAAATACGTGTGCACTGCTGATGCAGGAATTCCATTTCTAATGTCTGGCTCACATCTGATCCGGACCTATCATTTAGGTCTTGTTTGTTTTTAAAAATATCTCATCTCATCTTATCTTAATTTTATCATTAAATTTTTCTCAATTTTAATATAAAATAAAATAAACAATTCAATTTTTTCAAATTCATTTCATCAATCTAATCATTACAACTTTCTCAAATTTTAATATAAAATAAAATAAACAACTCAACTCAACTCATCTCATCTCATTTGAAAACAAACAAGGCCTTAAATGATTGAAGACTTTATACCTTCCATTTAGGATATTATAGTCATTTTCCTATTTCTTATCTAGACCATCTAGAATCATCTATATATTGTCCGAGGAGTGGTACAATTGTCTACTCTTCAAATTTTGAAAATATTTCACTCAAACACATTTAAAAGAATTAAACTCATAAATTAATACAACTTTATGTGATATAATATTATATTTATTTTACAATAAAAATAATTTTATAATTTGACATATATATTACATAATATCACGTCAGCTTATAAAATTATTATTTTTTAACTATATGTAACACTTTTTTTCTTCAAATATTAGTTTCACAAAGAGATCGTTTTACAAAATAAAACTCATAAGTTGACGTGAATTGATATAATACGTTAAATCTGTTTTATAATATAAACTTTGTAATATGATATATAATTATAACTATATCAATTTGTACATTTAATCTTTGCGCGAGCGAGATCTCGCCTTGAATCAAACATTTCTCTATACAAAAACTTAGAAATTAAGGAGCCAATTGCTAGCTCGACAATTTTGATGAAGCATGTACGTAGACTTCAAATAAATAACCCTGATCATACGTATAATATACCCATGAGGTATATATGTTATGCATGCATCAAAGGATTAATTAAAGACATAAATAACCCTGGCATAAGTGCATATATGGCCAGTGATGAAGATGGATCGAAGGAGGCCAGCAGAGGGCAAAAAAAGCATAGATATCCAATTCCCTCATGATCATTTATATATATATATATATATATATATATATATATATATATATATTAAGTAGACACCACATGATGTATTGTGTAAGATCTCTATCAAACCAACGTGACATTACAATCGAAAGGAAAGGGACCCAACAAAGTCCTCGATCCTCTTCCTAATTATAAGATCAACTAGCGTATCCAAAATCCGAAGCTCAGCTTGTTCATTCTGATAGAGATTCATCATGGGTTATTATGATAAGTAGTACTCAGCTGTGTGGAGTACTATCTTATATATATATATATGACTGGATGATCAATCTAAGGCACCAAAGACAAGAACAAGTCCAAGCTGGAGACGAGAGAAACACATGATCTTCGATCGATCTCACGTGCGGTACAACCGGCCATAATCGAAATACTAGTACTACTGTCGCTGCTGCTTCTCCTCTGGTGCACATGATATATGTATAATCTCCTAGATCTATCTTAGCCTGCATAGATATATATATATATATATATATATATATATATATATATATATATATATTTGCTTCTACTTCCTTTGAACTTGTAATTCTTTCTTTCTAATTGTGTTTGTTTTCATTATTCTTTCTGCTTATGGCATATTGAGATCAGAGGATTTCATCAAGTGAGAATTAGGAACCTAAGGGGTGTTGCATGTCTTGTAGTACTTTCAAAAGAAAAAACAGTAGAAGAATATATATAGCGGCCTGCAGCATGCAGCATAAGAGACCCACATTTTTTAAACTTGTCTTCGATCAGTTTCGTCTGGTTTTTTGCATACAAGATTGCTCATTCTTTGATTCTTTTCCAATGTAAAACAACATATCTAGCCTTAGTGCTTTAGTATATATAGTCTCTCATGTCTTCTTTTTGGTCGAGGAGTGTCATCATATTTTCCTAATTCTCATGTTTCTTTCTCTTATGTTTCCTTCTTCATTTTAGAATCGGTTGTCCCATTACTCCAGCCTCTCTCTCTCTCTCTCTCTCTCACTTTCTGTACTGGCTGCACAATTGGCTGTATCTTTAGTACTTATTTTAGTTATTCAGTTCATCATTCCATAATTTTTGTTTTTTCTTTTTTAAAAAAACAAAATCCGAAGGTCATATGTTGCTTTGACTACGGAACCATGCTAGTCCGTTGGAGAGAATTAGACACTGATCGGCCGATCGAGGGGCGCTGCATGCCCCCTCTTCCCCTGACTGATCATCTCCTTCCTCAATCTGATCTTTGAGTCATCAAAACCAGCTTACTGACTCAACCTGACCCGCCGATTGCCCAATACCACTGATCTTCAACAAAAACTATTATTTTAAATTATTCTACCAAAAATATATTTTTGCCATAAAAGAAGTTGTCCATTGCATATACCTTACCAATAATTTGTGACAGCGGCTAGCATATAGAAAAGATTTGTTATTTGTAACGAGTTTTAACTCACGAGATTGCAAATGAATCTAGAGCAAAGAATGTTTTTGCGAGGGTTAAATCTTGTTGGAAATGGTGATAATTATTGACAACAAATTATAATTGCTGCAAATAATCATATATATAGTTCTACATAATCCTAATAAACATTTGGAAAATGATATTATGCTCCTGAGTTTGCCTCTCAATTTAACTGCTCATATATTTTATTTTATTTATATATATTTTTACTTAATAATTAAAGAAATGACTATTAATGTATTGATATTTTTTTTAAATATATTTAAAAAATATTTGAAAAAAAAGAAAAAAAAAGTGTAATTTGCAGTGGAGACCCACCAAGTGGGGCAAACTTGGGTGCCATATAGCACTACTATCCTAGATCTGGCCACTGTCGATCGATGTTGTAAAGGCAATCTTCTTGCCTGAATAAAAGATTTGGTCACATGCACTCAATTAATTATAAAGGTGCATATATGGCAGTTAAAAAAGTTTTAAAGTTGATCTTTCTTTGATCATGTCCTTGACAAGGTATTCTGAGAAATCAAAATCTTTTATGATTTGTTTTAATTTCATCTAAGAATTTCTCTAATTCATGGCTATATATATATATATCTTTGAAATGCAGGGCTAATAATTATCAAGTTGCAGAGCTAACATGGGAAAATGGCCAACTAGCCATGCATGGGCTTGGTGGGCTCCTCTCCAGTACCTCTCCTACAAAACCCAGGTGGGGTAAAGCCGACGGCGATACACTAGAATCAATAGTCCAGCAAGCCACATGCAACAAACTAGACTATAGTACTCCTGATCCACCCAAGACATCCTCCATTAATGGTGTTGCTTCCTCCGGCAAGAAATCGGTGGCCTTGACGAGGAAAAGAACACAATCCGATTCAGAACAATGGGATGGCAGACATGTTTGTGGCAGTACTCATGTATATGAAGATCACATTGTGGATCGTAGTGCATGTGCTAGTGCTAGTGATGTCAGTGCGACCTTTTGCAGGAACTCTGATGCAACCTTGATGACATGGGCTTCCCTTGAATCTACTCGGAGCAGCTTGAAGACCAAAACTACTACTGATGAAGACTATTCGTCTTGTCACGGTGGCTCGGTATAAATTCCTCAAGCATATAAATATATATATATATATATATATATATATATATATATATATATAAAATAGTGTTTTGGTTTATTTATAGCTAGGAACCTTTGATTGGTAGATAGTACAAGTATTGATGTCTTGTTTTCTAGCTTCAAGTAGAAAAACGCCACTACATGATTAATGCCATGGATGAAAAGCATTTCAATTCAAACAGTAGTACGTAGGTCTATAAAAAGAATAAAATATAAACTAACGTGTCTTGATATATGTTAGATCCGCTTATTTACAATAACCAGATCAACGCCATAGTCTAACATATTATATGTATGCCATGCCATTGAACTCTAGTTTATAAAGTAATTTTTTCGTGAGTCAAACATTTTCCTTTCGATGATCTATTAATAATTTTAGCTCGAAGACTAGCAATTTATAATTTCTTGAAGTACTCATATTGGATAGACTAAAGTTTAGGTTACTTTGTATAGGGAAACCGAGATGAAGAGCGTGAGACGAATAACAAAACAGAACGCTCCCACTCAACAAGGAGAAGTAGAGCTGCTGTCGTGCATAATCAGTCTGAAAGGGTGATCACATTTTAAACTCTTCCTCTTAGATCTAGTGATACTGTTAATTAATTATGTCATCATCATGATTAATTGCTTTCAAGAACATGTAAAAGCTAGCTAGCTAGGCAATAATTCATCTTATAATTAATATGGTCAGCAAAAACACATGCATATATATATGAAATGATATTCGTTTGTATTGCAAGCAAATTATAGCTAATGACTGAAATATGATTAATATTATTGCTGTAGAGACGAAGAGATAGGATTAATGAGAAAATGAAAGCCCTACAGAGGTTGGTGCCAAATGCCAGTAAGGTTAGAGTACTATAAATCTTGAAGCTGCTACATGCATGCATTTAATTTTCTGCATAAATAGTACGTACTGATCTGATAAGGTATAGGTTTGAATTAATTTGGGCATCAAAATTAATGCAGACTGATAAGGCTTCAATGCTTGATGAGGTGATTGAGTACTTGAAACAACTTCAAGCACAAATTCAAATGATGAGTACTGTAAGAAATAATATTCCTCAAATGATGATGCCTTTGGGCATGCAGCAACACCTGCAAATGTCTCTTCTAGCACGTATGGGCATGGGCGTTGGGCTAGGGATGGGTATGGGGATGCTTGACCTGAGTACTGTGACACGAAATTCACCTCAAACTGGTCTTCCAGTACCTTCGCTCATCCATCCAGCTGCTTCAGTTGCTGCCACAGCTCCAACATTTGTTTCCCCTCCATTTGTGGTGCCATCTTTGATTCCAACACATGATGCTCTAGCTCAGGCGGCAAAGCCCAACCCACCTGGCAACATGAATGCTACTCCTGTATCTTTCCCTCATCCATATTGCACATTTTATGCACAAGTACGTTGAATATATATAGTTTATAACTGATCAATTGGGATCCTCTTTTTAATTGCTTGACTGAATTGCATGGAGGTGGTTCAATATAGCTAGAGAGATGCATGGACGTATTTATAAGCATTCATTCGATGCTCATGTAGGGACGTTACATGTGAAGGATATTCATATATATACTGCATATGGACTTTAAATTTTATAGGACCTTTGTACATCTTGTGTCTATATATCTTTATTCAAAAATATTAGACCATCTAATTTGGTCAGACAATTGGTGAGGATCTAATTATAACTGATCGCACATTACTTTAAAATTGTGATAAAATCTTGGCTCGGAGATCAGGGCATCATGATCCCGATGATCACAAGAACATTCCATCCATGCACCACTCTTTTCGCATAAAAAGATTAAGGACAAGTATTTTGTACACAGAATTGCAAGTACACATACATTTTAGAACGCATTAAACTTCGTATAATTAAGCATGTATCATAAGTGATTCTTGTCAGATATACATAGATTTATTATGATTAAACCTCTTTGCAATGCCGTTATCTCTACTAATTCTACTTGAGATTCTGGAGATTCTAAAGTCCCATGCACTTATGTTTGTTGTTTAATTTCCACACATGATCAGTATGTACGTATATGCATGATTGTATTAATCAGGAGAATTATATTTTGCTGCAGCCAGTGAATATGGACCTTTACAACAAGATGTCAGCCCTCTACCGCCAACAAGTCAGTCATACCACAAAGGCAATGAGCAACGACCCATTACAATCTCACCCAGTTCAAGGTGATCATTGACATGAGGAGAACAAGCGCACATATTAGCAGTGCAAATTAAGGAAAATAAAAATGTTTGGTCTAGATAGAGATATACAAAAGTAAACTTATAAATTGATATAACTTGATGTGGCATATATGCTAGTAAATCTAACGCATCATATCACACTAAATTATGGTGCAAGTTTGTTTTTGTAAGATCTGGATCGGTGAAGGTCTACTAGCACTTCTCTTTTTAAAAACTTTTTTACACTTGTTAATTCTTGTTTCGTCCACCTTTGGGTCGGATTTCAGCAACTCAAGTTTCGAGTCTTTCACCTACACAATTGAGAAAACATGAAGAGTGGGGGCCTTAGTGGAGGCCGGGGAATCTCCGATGCTGAAGTTAGTCTCTTTCCTTAATAGTTTGTGCGTAAATTTAGAGGAATCAGAGAGAGTTCATCGTACATGGAGATAAACTTTTATACTAGTTTCTAGTGGGGATAACTCATTCCTGACTTTGAGGGGCCTATGTCATTTCTACTATTCATTTAGTCAGAATCATTTAATGTGGCGTGGCTTCTGGAGCGACATCATTAATGCGGCGCCAAGTCCAGGGAGTGATGCCATTAATGAGGCGTGGCTCCCTGACTCACTCTACCATGCAGGCGTTTCCTGTTAAGCCCCTCCATACCTACTGTCAGGAGATCAAGGGTTCTCCATATTTTTTACCCACCTGCCTGCGCAGGTTCTAGAGGGTAGGGTGTTATCGGGGTGGTGTCAGGGCGGCAAGTCCCATCTACCCCTGTCGTCCCTTTCCTTATGTGTGGGTTGCTTCGTGGGTGGGTTTTGCTCGTGGGCCGAGTACTTTGCAGAGACTTATTGATTCCTTTTAGTGGAGGGCTGTTAGGCTTGGTCGGGCTCTCTAACTTACTTCCCCAGTGGTCCCTCGTGGGCTTGCTTGAAAGGCCGATAGGGGGGAAAACCCTCTTACAATTACTCTATCAATTCTTATTAGACTAGTCCAATGGATTCTTTTTTGCCTTCATCTTCATGTTATATATTTTCCCATCGTTGCTGCCGTTGAAATCCTCTTCCCTAGAAATGGGCGATTATTACTCTCTTGGTTCTTTTACTTGTCAGGTTCTGGGCTCCAAATTATGCCTGTATGGCTTCTTCATTATTTTAACGATGCCAGGCGACGGTTTCCCTCCCGAATTTATTGTATTAGATTTCACACTGGATTGCGTCATTCTAGTCCTTTCAACATTCATGATGGTGTGAGGCGGCTTGGTCTCTCCACGTTGCATCGTACAACACATGCTACTGGATGCATCCATGTCTTGCTAACTTCATTGGGCATGTGAGTTCCCACAACTTTAGGATGCTAACCGTCACTGGGATTATTTAAAATTTTCCCTTCGTCGTTGGAGCCTTCTTTTTTTTTTCCATTCTCCTTCCTTATTTTACGTTTTTACCCTTCTTAGTCTAACGGCTAGACTCCAAAGACCTGTCTTGAGGAGCGTTTGGTTTTTCACGTTGCGTCGCGTTGCGTCGCGTTGCGCGTTTCATGGGATTTGAACCCTTTCACATCCCCCGTTTGCCACATGGGTACGGAAGGCCAACCGTCATTTCCCCTTTATATAAACATGACTGACCTCTCTTTTCCCTCTTTTTTGCCACATCCCCATATCTTTCTGTTCTAATATTTTCATTCTCTTTGCTCGACTCCTCTTCCTCTCTGTCGCTTTTCTCAATTTCAATCTCAATGGCTCCCAAGAAGACCTTGCAACCCAAGATTCTTGGGAAATGGACTAGCCCGAGGTTCGTAAAGCGGAGCAATTCTATATCGGTCATAACTGGCGTTTGAATGTCAGTTTTGAGTTCTTGTCGTCACTGGCTTCCACATTTTATGTCCTGGAGAAGGTGGTTTTTATAGGGGTGATACCTGCATGGTGCGGGGCAAGGTGGACTCTTCCCTGCACCATGCCGATTAGGGATTTTCAACCCCGCCCCCTACCCCAATGCCAGGGGGTGGGATTGAAACCGTACCCCGCCCTGCCCCCTACCCAAGCCATGATCCATTGGGTCTAAAAATTTCTTTTTGGTTTATAACAAAATTTTGAACCCAAATTATAATATAATTTAAATTATATTAAAATTTATAAATACAAAAAGAATTTAAACTCATTAAAGTTGTGTTTTGTATTGTCTTAGCCTCCTAGGCCAACTTTTATATAGGAGGTCAAGACAATACAATAGTCATACTTAAACAATGTGAGATTTGATAGTAAGTCCCACATTGCTTAAGTATGACTATTGTCCCTTGGCTTCCTATATAAAGGTTGGCCTAAGAGGCCATTGCAATCCAGTAACATGAATATAATTTCAAATTTTCAACAAATTATATATCTATATACAATATATTTATTTAATAAATATTTATGTAAATATTTAAGTTTAATTTTGTATATTAGGGGAGGAGGAGAGGGGGCCGGGGCGGGGCCTTGTTGGGTCCAGCTCGCCCCTTGCCCCCCATAGGCGGTGCGGGGTAGCCAGCCCATGCGGGGGCAGGCACCCTTAGGTTTTTAAAGTTCCTGGACCACGTGAAGGGGCTATTAACAATAAGGGTTCTCTTCCCCAGTATATTCTCTTAAGGGCTGAGGTTACCATTCCCTCGTCCTGTCCGTGACCTAATAAACCGTCTAGAATTGGCCCTCTCTCAACTCCACCTAAATGCTTGGAGGATCTTGATGTGTTGTTGTGTCCTCTGGCAGCGAGCTTTGTTAAATCAGACCTGGAGCATGTTGACCTTACTGGCCGTAAGTTTCTCTTGACCCACAACCTCATAAAACGTGAGGGGAACATTTGTAGTTTCAGGGCGATGCACGCCCTTGTTTCTTTGGAACCGTGTTATCGCAAGTTCAAAGACTAGACCCTTCAAATTTTTCTTCGTGTCAGGCCGAGGGTGGGAATTTTCAGTCGGGCAAGTGAATTGTCATGAGTTCCCCGCTCAGGCCATATGGAGGTGGTTCTTAACAATAAAGTGATATGGTCGAAGGCCTTCTTGAGGAGCTACGTAGTATTGCTTTGGTCAAGGAATGGGTACATAATCACCCATTCAAAGTCCTCTCGGAGGCTCTCCTAGGGGAGAAAAATATAAAGGACTTTTTACCCCCTTGATCCCACTGTTTTTGAAAACCGCACCATTCCCATGCACCCTAAAGCCACCCCAGCTAGGAAGCGTTCCCCGAGTCCTCCTCTTGCAGGCAAGGGGAATAAACTCCGCACGGAGGTTACTAGGGCTGACAACAGCCCAGTCTCCCCTCCTCGATTTCCTTTAGGGCAGTCCTTGTATCTGATTGAGGTACGACACCCCCACCATTTGTGCCTGCCCCACTGCTAGTCCCTCTAATTCATCCATCGAATCCACCAAGAAGGCAGGGGGAGAGTTTTGCTATCCCAGAGGCAGCAGCTCCTCATTCTTCTGCAACCGCTATGATTTCGGAGCCTATCATGGTCGCGATACCTGGGGTGCCCACCGTGTCGACAGGCCTACGTATGTTTTCCTGAGGGCCAACATGCTCTCAACGCACTTCTATGGGGCCCTCTTGGAATCGGCTCATTGTTAGTCAACTCTGGTAAAACCTCCCCTTGAGTTCAACATGGAGATGATCTCCTCCTCTCCATCCATAGCGTAATCCATGACCAAAGGTCAAGTCTTCGATGGTGTTGTTGAGGATTGCACAAGAGGCTTCGACCCAGGTGTGGAGAGGATGTCTTCCCTCGAGTCCCTTCGCGCCTAGGCGTCACAAGGGGGCCTGCTTCTACCACTGCCACTGCCACCGTCGAGCTCACGGTGGCCCTGATCGAGGAACCTGTCAGGAGAGGTTCTGGAGAGGAAGGAGTGGAGCCAAAGTTGGCCGTGGTTCCTGACCTCGCTACTGAGAAGACGACCACTACTCTCTCTCCTGTACCTGTCGCAAGGTTGTCGGCTGCTGAAATTGAGATGGTCGTGGAGGAGAGAATCTGCAGAGCCTCAATGAGAGAGGGGAGCCTCAAAGTCATGGCAAGAAACTTTCTCCCAGCCCTTCATTAGCCCCGTAAAGAGGGTTGCGGGCACAATTGAAGATGTGGAGGTGTCTACTCGGTCATCCCTCGAGGAGAGCCCAGTGGAGGCCATTCTTTGATCCGAGGTGGGAGGCAGAGTCCCTCAAAGGGGTGACCAAGTCTTTGATGGACTTTTCTCTGAGGTCTCTCACACTGGTTTGTTCTTTTCTTCCATCTTATCAATTAGGAATCCTATACTAACTATTCCCGCGTTTGTTTTTGTTGGTGACATGGTGCATCTCGGCTAGCCACTTTTATTGTGGATGGCCAGGAAACAGTTGAAGGAGAGAACCAGGCCCTTCGCTCATTGGCACGACAAGCCCTGCGATGCGTTCAGGGGGGAGAGGGAGGAGAAGAAGTGTCTGGAGGTGGAGCTAGTGAAAGCCCAGCTTGCTCACAAAAAGAGCTAGGAGCATGCCAAGTTGGCTTGCAATGATGTCTTAACTGAGTCGGTGGCGAGGATCTCGGTCGAGGGGTCAATTGATAAACTGACTATGAAAATGACAGCTCTAAAGGAGTCATTGAGCTAGTTGCTGGAAGAGAATGCTGACTTGAGGGGCTGTCGAGATTCTGAGGCTCAGCGACTTGAGTAGTTGGACAAAGATTGCCAGTCCCTTTCTGAAGCCTTGAAAGGACGTGAAGATTCTCTAGCGGTTGCCTGGCTGTTGTCAACCAAGAGAAGAGGAGGGCTAACCAAACATTTGAAGAGTTAGAGGGGGCTGAGAAAAGGCTAGCCGCCCACAGGGTGGTCATTGAAGATCTGTGGAGCAATCTTTCTCAATTCCAGGAGATTGTTACTCGCTTAGAGGGGCAGCTTCAGTTGGCCTTGTTTGTTCGCGACCATGCACGGATATGGTGAAGGCCTCAAGAGGATACAGAACCACATTCTGGAAAACCCTTATGCAGACTCAAGAGCCCTCAAGGCACATTTAAGAGCCCTTGACCTGTGCGACCTCCCTCTAGACCTTGAAGCGCTTGAGCACGGTTGCACCTTGGGCTGAGACATGATTCTTGATGCATTCCCTCCCGATTCTGATGCCCTCGATCCAGATCCTAATGTGCCTGAGCCGGACCCCAATGTTCCTGGGCTGGATCCTGACACTCTCGCACCTTAATTTTTGTTTATATTTCTCTATTTGTAAAGTTATGCGCATTATTTCATTTCCTTGTAAAGACCTCTGACCAAGTATCTTTAGAATCTTTGTGGCCATTTGCTCATGCTTAGCATACATTTAAGTATTAATAAAATTGTCCTTTTCCTTTGTTGCTTGGCCTCAGATGTTTGTTTCTTCCTTAATGTTCTTTTTCCTATGCTTTTTTCCTCTGTTGGCTTGTAGACCTGATTCAAGGGATAAGTCAAATCCATGGAGATACAATACTTGGCTCCCTGGTTTTCTCGTCGGCCTCATAGACCGAGGTGAGGGTTAAAGCAAGTCTGTGGAGATATGGTACTTGGCTCCCTAGTTTTCTTGCTGGCCTCGTAGATTGAGGCAAGGGATAAGGTAAGTCTGTTGAGACATGGTACTTGGCTCACTTGGTATCACGGTTGTCTGGAGGGTTTCAAGAGAACGAGAGGACACATGCTTTGGGAATCGGGATCCCCAAAGCAATTAGGGGGCACTGAAGGTGCAAAAACTCGCTTCAAACCTAGCGGCGTTGAGGCATGGTGCCTTGATAGGGAAAGAGCTCATCTCGAGAGCACTCTTAGACAACCCCGCCAGCTGAGCATTTCCCTTCTTGTATCGATGTATTTCCTTTCCTTCTATTTGTAATGTTCTTTGCAATAATATTAATGGAGTTCCTCGTATACACTTTTCTCTCCTCTAGGTTCTTCTTTTTCCTCTTTGCTCTTAACTTTTCATTCAGTGGAGGAGGAGTTCAGGGAGGATTCTAAGGCGCTACTTGTTTGGTGTTCCATCGTTGGAGATGACGTAATGTCGAGCAGTCGAAGGACTAAACCCGTTCTCTACCAGGGGAGGGGTTGGGCTGTCTTAGGCCAAGCCCTCCCTTTTGGTCTCGCTGAGGAGGTAGTTTGCCGGACGGTTGACAAGTTGGTTTGCTCTTTTGCCCAAGGCTAGTAGGAGATGTCTAATATATCGCCAGACAAAATAATTAAATTAGTATAACTCATCCTCGATCTACAAGTGTAAAATTTGCAAACCTGGGCTGCTTTACTTGAAATGTGAGGCGTTAGTGGCTTGGAGTTCCGTTTGGTGGAGAAGGAGCATGGCGAGGAGTCAAAGGCGTTTCTCATTTTGCATTTCGTTGCTGGAGATGGCATAATGTCGGGCAGTTGAAGGACTAGATGGGGTCAGGATGCCTTAGACTAAGCTCGCCCCTTTGGTCCCCCATCTGGTAATTTTTCAGATGGCTGAGAAGCCGATCTGCTCTTCCCTGTGATGGGGGTGGGGTAAGTTGTTGGGCAGCCAAGAGGCTGGACCTGCTCTCCCATATGAGGGAGGTTGGGCCACTTGCCCATCTATTGGTCCATTCTTCGCTTTCCCAAGGGAGGTAAGTTGCTGGGCAGTTTGGAGGTTGGACCTGCTCTCACCCGTTGACATCACAGGGAAGGTAAGTGTTGGGTTAGGCCGGCGCTGATCCCACTGTTCATCATGGCGGAGGTCAGGGTAAGTTGCCGAGCTGCCGAGGAGTTGGACTCATTCTCCATTGTGTATGGGACGAGATGGCCTTAAGGCTCATCTTACCCTTTACCTCCCGCCCCGCAGGGAGGTAAGTTATCAGGCAGTTTGGGACTAGTCCTGCTTCCTCCTGTTGACGCTTATGAGAAAGGTAAGTGTAGGGCAGTCGAGGGCTGGTCCGCTCTCCATTACAAAAGGGATAAAGTAGCCTTAGGCGTAACTCACCCATTTGGTACATTGTAGGGAGGTAAGTGTCTGACAACTGAGCAACCGGTCCACTATTCACCACAATGGGGGTAGGGTAAGTTGTCGGGCAGCTAAGAAGCTGGACCCACTTTTCCCATGAGGGAAGTTGGGCCGCCTGCCCACCTTTTAGCCCTTACGGAGAGGCAAGTAGTCGGACAGTTTGGGACTGGACTCGTTCCCGCTCGTTGATATCATAGGGAATGTAAGTGTTGGGTCAGGTTGGTGCTAACTTCACAGGGAAGGTAAGTGTGGAGGTCGGGGTAAGTTGTCTGGCAGTCGAGGGGATGAACAAGCTCTCCATCACCTTGACCTTCAGGAGGGAGGTAGGTTGTCAGGTAGTTTGGGACTGGACTCGCTCTCGCTTGTTGACTCTCACCATGAAGGTAAATGTCGGATAGCTGATGGCTAGTCCGCTCTCCAGCGCAAGAGGGATACAACAGCCTTAGGAGCAACTCATCCATTTGGTGTCTCGCGGGAAGGTAAGTAGTCGCCGATGGAGATTACGTTGATGAAGATACGTTGATGGATATTATGTCAATGGAGATTACGTTGATGAAGATTATGTTATTGGAGTAAGGAGTTGAGATATGTGAGACGTATTTTATCCTTGAAAAGCCACATTTTCATTAATAGAATTTACACTATTGACATGGAAATATAAATTACAAGTCATAAATTTCTTTCGTCATAAAACTACCTTAGATTCTCACCATCCCTCGGCTTCAGTTCTTGCGCGTAACACTCTCGTGCCAGGACCTGTTCTCCTCGAATTTCTCTCACCCACTGGGAGGTTGGAAACTTCATCTTTAAGTGGTAGGTCGACGTTACCGCCCTTAGACTATTGAGGATGGGTTTGCCAATTATGACATTGTATGATGAAAGAGCCTTTACCACCAGGAAGTCGACCATGATAGAGGCCGTCAAGGGGGTGCTACCCACCAAGACGGACAATGTTATTGTTCCGATCGAGTAGACCATGTCCCTGGAGAAACTCTTTAGTGGCATGGGGGCTGGTTGGAGTCGGTTGGCATCTATCTCCATCTTGGTAAAGGCTTCACAAAACGGGATGCCTGCAGAGCTGCCGTTGTCAATAAGGATCCTCTTAGTGGTGAAATTGGCCACCAATATAGTCACTAATAGGGCATCGTCATGCGGATAGAGGACCACCTCTAAAGGAAATGATGGGGGCTAGTTCGTTTCTCTTGTACTTGGTGGAGAGGAACTTTACTGAATACACTTATATGTATCTCGCATGCCTAGTGTGTGCCTTTCGATTGGATGAGGTTGTGCTCTCGCCAGCAAATCCTCTTGCGATGGTTCTAATTTTCTCCAATGGCAGTCATTCTTGATGTGGTGCGCGAGGGCGATCGTTCCAGGGTCCCTGCACTGTTACCCTTTGACTCGGGCTCCCTTCCCTCCTTGGCCTTCTGACTCTTTCCGCACTTCTTTCTAGCGATCTCCTTTTCCACTCCTGCTCTGGCCTCTGAGCAGGAGGGTATCGTGGCCTCGGCCACCAAACCTGCTTTATTTCCTCTTTTAAAGAAATGCAATCTTTAGTGTTATAAGTGTTGACTAATGGTAGGTGCAATAGTGGCAGCTAGTGCTCTTGTAGTTATCTTCTTAGGCGGGTTGGCAGTCATCTTTCTGGATGGCGAGCACTGATAAGTCAAATCGAAACCCCAGGCCCTTCGTAGGGGCTTCTTCTCTCCTGTTATCGCGTGGACCTTTTTCCAACTTCTCACGAGCTTAGCCTTTGGTTGGTGCTTTCCTTTTTTTGTTTTTTGCCTGTTCCAGTACTTTCCTCCTTGACTCGGTCAAGGCCTGAACTATGTCCTTAGTGTTAATAAAGTTATCGGCCTGATCCATGAATTCTCGCAGTGTGGCAGGAGTTCTTCTTGCCGATTTTGCCATGAACTAGGATCGGGGCCACACTCCTCCTAAAAGCATTGTCAAAGTTATCTTCTCGTCCTGGTCGTCTGTAGTCATTCGTTCTTTGTTGAACCTGGAAAGGTATGTCTTCAGACTTTCGTCTTCCCCCTGCTTGATGGTGAGGAGGTACGCCGCAATGCGTCTTCTTCTTCAACTCGCCATAAATTGTTTGTGGAACAGGCGGGCCAGCTCTCCAAAACCATCTATGGACCCAAGTGCAAAGAACCAAACCATACTCTCGCCGGCCCCCTCAAGGTCAACAGAAAAGCTCTGTAGGCCATATCTTTCGGAAAACCATGTAGGGTCATGAAGACCCTGAAGGTTTCCAAGGGAGTCTCTAGCCCCATTGTACATGTCCATGAGGGGAAACCAAAACTTTGGTGGTAGGGGCATAGCCATCACCTCCTCACTATAGGGTAGGCCCGTACTATTGAGCAATTGGTCTACTGATGACGACGGGCATTTTCACCATTTTTTCGTATTTCTCTTTGAGATTATGCACTCGCCCTACATATTTTTTCTAACTTTTTCCTCCACGTCGCCTTCTTGCATTTCTAGATCCTATGTGCTCGTTGTTATTTGATTCTGCTTCATTTTCTGGTTTGTTGGTGGCTACTCTGAGCGTCTCATTCTCTTTTCAGAGGGTCTCCACCTTGGTAGTTAGCTTTCCTACCAGTTGTTTCATTGCAGCGAGCCTTACTTCCATATTTGTCGACGCCGCTTCTTCTTGTCCCTGAGTTGTCTAAGAACGGGTTGTCGCAGGCATATGAAGGACACATGAAGTCTATAGAGATCCTAAATATGGCGCCACTGCTAATGTCATGTTTCTTATGCCTTTGGGTCGGGTTTCAGCAACTCAGGTCTTGAGTCTTTTACCTGCACAATTGAGAAAACACGAAAAGTGGGGGCCTTGGTGGAGGCTGGGGAATCTCCGATGCTAAAGTTAATATATCTCCTTAATAGTTTGTGTGTAATTTTAGAGGAATCAGATAGAGTTTTTTGTACATGTGGATCGATTTTTAAACTAGGTTTCTGGTGTGGATAGCTCATTCCTAACTTTGAGCAGCTTATGTCATTTCCACTGTTTATTTAGTCATAATTATTTAATGCGGCATCATTAATGAGGTGTAGAGTCCAGGAAGTAGTGCCATTAATGCGGTATGGCTCCCTGACTCACTTTATCCTGCGAACATTCCCTGGTAAGCCCTTCCATGCCGGCTGTCAGGAGATCAAGGGTTCTCCATATTTTCCACCCACTTGCTTGTGTAGGTTCCTGAGGATAGGGTGTTATCGGGGTAATGTCAGGGTGGCGAGTCCTATTTGCCCCTGCCGTTTGCTTTCCCTACTTCTGGGTTGTTTCGTGGGTAGGTTTTGCTCGTGGGCCGAGTATTATGCAAATTAAGGCCCACTGACTCCTATTGGTGGAGGGCCATTGGGTTTGGCTGGACTTTCTGACTTACTTCCCTAGTGGTATATCGTGAGATTACTTTAAGGGCCGATAGGGGGGAAAATCCTCTTACAACACTAGTCTTTTATGTACAGCTTTTTGTGTGTAGAAAACAAACGTACAGCAATATATAGTATTTACGGTGAAAGCACAAACATGCATGTATATTGCCTATATACAGTGGCTGGCAGTATCGATCGACTCTGGTGCCATTGGAAGGGTTTAACTCAGGCTATCCATACGATGATAAAGAATATATACTATTGGATTCTTTCACACTATGATGATCTATCTGCACAGGCGGAGATCATATTAATGTGCGCATTATTGTGTAATTATGTGATCAATAGAGCTAATCCCCTCTTAATCAGGTACCATCTACAGAACTGATAATAAATTAAGGACGCTAAGAGTACTCCATCTACTTTGGTAGAAAGTCTTATAAGAAATTTCTTTTCATAAGCTAGATAGCTAGCTTAAATTTTTAGAATTAGTAATGATTTAACAAGGTATCATAGTACGTAGAGGTCTTGAGTTTGAACCTTATAAACGAGTCCATACTATGTATGATCAGGCTTATTTAATTAGTGAGAGTTTGAGCCACACATGATGTACGTCAGAATATAATTTAAATAATTAAATTTATCTCTTCTACAAATAACGATTTAATATAAAGATTACTATTAATTAGTCCTTTTGACCATCTTTGAGTAACTAGAACATAGAACTTAAAAAAGACAATGTACTGCATGCATGGAAACTTTTATTTTCATTTGACAGCAAACTCAATGACATCTTTCCATGTGAATTTGAGTACTATATATAATGAACTGCCTTCTCTTGCTGATAAAGCTGATCAATTATAACCTTTCTTTGGACCGCATGCATTCACACCATATATATATATACGTACATCTTTACCAAATAAAATGGAATATAACTTGGCAGATCAGGAATTATAAATAATAACCTTTCCAGCTGGCCAAAGTGATCAGCACTGTTCACCATTGGCAACTTGCATGAAGCAAGTAGGCCCCTTTTCTTTGGACTGCCACTAATTATATATAGAAGAAAATTAAATGATCAGCCTAAATATATAATTCTAGAGTGCATTGTAAGCGATGACTGAATTTTAACTTTTTTCCCCCCTCTTGGATCATGATCACATAAAGCTCATCTCTTCCCATAGATGTAACATTATTATCTCTCTCATTTTTCTAGGTTTTTTTTTTTTTTTCGCAAGAAAAATATTTTATTAATAATAAAAAGGCGCCATCCAAGTAGATGATCTATAGAGAGAAAATATATTAGATACACCTAAGTAGAGAAAGTAGAGAAGATAAGAAATTTCTGAAAATTAAAGCTAAAGCAACAAAAGTGGGAACCATCCAATTCATGGAGAGTCATGTATTAATTAACAATAAAACTTTTAGTTCAATATTTCATTCATCGTCCTTCTATTGTCTTTGAGGCTAATTTGATAATTTCTCCTTCGCTATATTCACCACATTAAGCAAATATTCATAACCATTCTCTACAAAGAACTTGTTGCTAGCTATCACTCTCAACCTTCATTGATCCTAACATTCCTAAATGGACGAAAATACTAGTTTGTGGTGAAATTGTCTACTTTTTGAGGTGATATAGAATGCTACAAATAGTTGTATTTCTTGTAGTATAATTTTGGCACCTGCCCAAACATAATCTTGTCGAGTCGAAAGAGTAAAAAAATAGCAGCAATACCATGCGATCGTGACATCCTCGAGCAAGAAAATTGAACCTAATTTTCTTAACTAATAAGCAACCAAGTTAATGATCATCAGGAAAGTACCGAAACCAAATGTATTGAAATATTCACTCTCCACATTAAGGATCAGTACTTTTGCCTTAGTGACGGACCATAAACAAAAACTAGGGTTTGCATTTTCATCTCATGAACAATTTAAGTTCCATATAGTGATCCAACTAACCTCCTAAGGTCAATCTTAGGTTTCTTATAAGTTACATACCATCCATAGAATATGAAGATCTCTTATCATCTTGGTGATGTTTAATGATGAATGCCTTATAGTGTTTCAAGAAGTGAGTTGTGATGCCATCTTGGCTTGGGGTTTTAGTTGAACCACTATGATAATTATAAGTTACTTGATTTCATCATGATCGATCTTTCATCTTTCATACATGACGACATAATAAGATTATCATCTGAGATAATTATGTTCTTCAAAATGCGATGATCATCTAAATTCTCTAAGATGATCGATTCATGAGAAGATACTATATATGAAGTCAAGGAAACACTCATATATACTGTTGCCAATACATCAAATCTAAATGGGATTAAACTCTTCTCAGTTCCAAAAAGTCTCGAATCTAAATAGATTGCGATAGTTCATTTGCGAGTTCAACGGATTGAG